>APFE030586539.1:29323-42258 GCA_000404065.3 Pinus taeda
TGAAGCTGCTCATGCTGCAGTTGTTATTCTCAACAAAACAAATGTCCGGGTGAACAACACTCAAACTCCTCATGAGCTCTGGAATGGTAAGACTCCTTCGGTAAAGCACTTCAAAATCTTTGGGAGCAAATGCTATATTAGGAATACTGATGAGCAGCTTGGCAAACTTGAACCTAGAGCAGATGAAGGCATTCTTCTTGGTTACTCTCCACATAGCAAAGCATACAAGTGATACAATAAAAGACTTGGCAGAATTGTTGAAAGCATTGATGTAGTGGTTGATGAGAAGGGATACATCCCTAGACAAGTACATCATGAAGACATCGAAGAAGATGAAGGCTACCCTCAAAAACAGAATGATGAAGAACCTCAAGAAGAACCAGAGGAGCAGACAAGAATAGAAGAAAAGACTCCATCCAGATATGTTCAGAAGAATCATCCAGAATCTCAGATTATGGGGCAGAAAGAAGCAGGTGTACAAACAAGAAGAACAGTTGCAGAAGCCTCAAGCTATTTGGCATTACTCTCCTCTACTGAACCACAAAATGTGAAAGAGGCATGCAAAGATGAATGTTGGATAAAAGCAATGGATGAAGAACTTGAGCAAATCGAAAGGAACAACACTTGGGAACTAGTTCCTAGACCAAAGGATAAGAATGTTATCGGAACAAAATGGGTCTTCAAAAATAAATTGAATGAAAATGGAGAAGCAATTAGAAACAAGGCCAGACTTGTTTGTAAAGGGTATGCACAGCAAGAAGGAATAGACTTTGAAGAAACATTTGCTCCTGTTGCAAGACTTGAGGCCATCCGAATGTTCCTTGCTCTCTCTAGTTTTTAAAACTTCAAAGTATTTCAAATGGACGTGAAATCAGCCTTTCTGAATGGAGACTTGGAAGAAGAAGTATACATTGAACAACCAGATGGGTTCATTCTTGAAAATGATCCAAATCTTGTGTGCAGATTGAAAAAGGCTCTCTATGGACTCAAACAAGCCCCAAGGGCTTGGTACTATCGTTTGGACAAATATCTTCATCAACAAGGTTTTTCAAAAGGATCAGCAGATAGCAATCTTTATATAAAAGTTGAAAATGATAAATTGCTAATACTTGTTGTGTATGTAGATGACATTATTTTTTGCAGCAATGAAGAAGATATGAGTCAAAGCTTTGCCTTGGTCATGCAGAAAGAATTTGAAATGTCCTTGCTGGGAGAACTGACATATTTCCTTGGTTTGCAAATCCAACAAAAGGAAGGAGGAATCTTCTTATCTCAAACCAAGTATCCCAAGCAGATTTTGAAGAAATGTGGCTTGGAAGATGCAAAACCAGTATGTACTCCCATGGTTACAGGATGCAGTCTAAATGCAAATGATGAATTAACAGCTATGCATCAACCAACCTACAGGTCTATGATTGGAAGTTTACTTTATTTGACAGGTACCCGACCAGACATCATGCATGCAGTGGGACTAGTTGGGAGATTTCAGGCAAATCCAAAGGAAACTCATCTTCAAGCAGTAAAGAGGATTTTCAAATATCTTCAAGGGACTCAAAACTATGGCTTATGGTATCCTAGAGATACAGATCTCACACTTCATGCTTATACAGATGTAGATTGGGCCGGAAGTGTGGATGACAGGAAGAGCACAAGTGGTGGATCATTCTTTATGGGTTCCAGATTAGTATCCTGGTTCAGCAAGAAACAATGTTCGATTGCCTTGTCTACAGCGGAAGCGGAATATGTTGCTGCTGCATCTTGCTGCACTCAACTCCTTTGAATGATGCAGACCTTGCAGGATTTTCAAATCACTTGTACACCACCTATTTCCATCTTATGTGATAACACAAGTGCAATCAACATTTCAAAGAATCCAGTCATGCATTCAAAGACCAAGCATATACCGATCAAGTATCATTTTCTTTGGGAACAAGTTCTTGAACAAAAGGTCAAGATGGAGTATGTTCCTTCTAAGGAACAAGTTGCTGATATTCTCACCAAACCATTGCCTAGGGAGACCTTTGAATACCTCAGGTAAAAGCTGGGGGTTGTTGATGCATCATCTTGTTGAATCTCTTTTGATGGTTGGTTGTACGCAAGGTTCATTTGGGGTATATGCGTACATTTGCTGGTTTGCGGATTGGTTGAAGATGGAATGGCACAGGTTCAAGGGGAGCACATAATGCATTGTTGGCATTATGGAGGATGTACAGAAAGGAGATCATGGATGCTGGTCTAAATATTGCTGCAATATGTCTCTATCTCTTTCATGGTCATTTATGGTGTTTGATGGATTATGGTTCTTCTTTATAGATCTGGTTAATATTCAGGGGGAGCATATTCTTAGGGGGAGCATAACCCTTTGCCCTTGATGTCAAACGGGGAGAATGAAGTTGAAGATTTTGAGGTTGCCATCAAGTCCAAAGGGGGAGATTGTTGGCATTATGGATAAAGTGTTGTCCTTGATGGCAGCTCGTACAGGTGATGGGGAGCACTGTACATCAGGTCAGTAGCAGAGGTTGATGATCAGCTTTCAAATATTGGAGAAAATAATGGGTACGCAGGTACTCAGTACAAAAGGCGCGTACACGCAGGTATGCCATACATAAAGTGCGTACATACCCGCAGGTCACCCGTTCAGAAGGTGCGTACCCCCAGTTCACTCACTTCAAGGCAGAAAAGCGCGCTCACGTGGGGTTTCTTATGTTTGGCCCGTGGTATTTAGCCGACGTATCGTGTTATTATGGTTTTGGCTCGTGGTATTGTGAAAGGCCTAAGGCTATAAATAGAGAAGGAGATCATTTGGCTAAATCATCTTTTGAAAATTGAATATCTTAAGATCTGAAATATTGGGTTCTCGGTTTAAAAGCTTGATCTATAAAAGAGAAGTTGAAATCAAATCTGTGAATGGTGATCTCTCGAGCGCAAGATCAGATCTGAGCATCTAACTGTATTTCGGCCCTAATCATAGGTACGCATGTGATTAACGGTGTGCGTGCGTGGGTACGCAGAGCAGAAGAAGGATAAGTGCGTGGGTACAGAGAGGTGACGAAGGTGCAGTGCGTGGGTACGCAGAGCGACAGAGATTCAGGTGCGTACGCACAGAAAAAGTATGTGGCGCGATAGTGTCTTTGGATGTGTGGCTTTAGTGAATTATGCGGCACGATAGTGTATCTGGGTGCGTATCTGCAGCAATAGTACGCAGCGCGATTGAAGAAGAAGTGCGTGGGCACGCGGTGCAACAGAAGGCTTTCTGCGGGTACACGCAAGGGCGCAGAAGGTGAAGTGCGTGGGGACGCAGGCCAGTGAAAGGAAAACTGTGTATCTATCTTAAGATCTTCTATTGACTGAATTTTTCTGTTGATAAGGTGTTCTGGGTTTAGTTCTGTTATTGTTGATATGGTTACTGCAGCTGACTGTGTAATTTACATGTACTTGATGATCATTTGATGTATATGGATCCAGTTTGAAATTTATGAAAAGTGGTCTTGAAAAGAAGTGGGGGTTGTAGCTCCCTTCCAGGAGAGACTGGAAAACAAGAGAGAGTTGTAGCTCTCTGCAGGTTGCAGCCTGCGTACTGGTAAAGGACTGCACCAGTACAAGACAATTGTAAAAGGAGTTACTAATTTGAAAGAAGATAGAGACATATTGCAGCAGGTGGTTTTCACCCACATTGGGTTTCCAACTTATATCTGGTGTTCTTTGATGTGACTGTCTGTTTTTCTTGATTCATGCTCATTAGTTCATGGTACTGATATGCAAAAATAATTCAAAGTATAAATAAGGAAGATTTGGTAAAAGAACTAGATAATACTGATTCACCCCCCCCTCTCAGTATTATTTTCAACAGTAAGAAGAAGGCTACATCAGTTAATATGGTTACAACTATGTAGGAAAAGCCTAGTTGCAAGAAAAGGTGTGTTATTTGTAGTTCATATTTCTAGTGATAAAGGTAAGGATGTTAAGGATGTGGAGTTCTTGAATAGGTAGCCAGTTTTACAATAGTTTCATGATGTGTTTCTAGTAGAGATTTCACGATTTTTGCCTCATAGAGAAGTGGACTTTTCTATTGAGTTGGTACCAGGGGTAGAACCAGCATCAAAGGCACCTTACAGGATGAGCACTCCAAAGCTAGTAGAATTGAAGTTGCAACTAAAGGAAATGATTGACAAGGGACACATTAGGCCAAGTCCGTTTCCTTGGGGTGCACGAGTATTGTTTGTGAAGAAGAATGATGGTAGTCTCAGGTTGGGCATCGATTACAGGAATTTAAACAAGGTGACGATTAAGAATTGATATCCTTTGTATAGGATTGATGACTTATTGTGTCAGTTGAAGGGACAAGCATTGTTTGCGAATATTGATCTGATGTCAGGATATCATTAGGCACACATCAAAGAAGAGGATATTTACAAGACTACTTTCTAGACCAGGTATGGGTATTATGGGTTTGTTGTAGTTCCATTTAGTTTGACTAATGGTCCAACTATTTTTATGTGCTCGATGAATAGTGTATTGTGTCCTTATTTGGACAAGTTTGTTATTGTATTCATCGATGACATCTTGATATATTCTATGAATAAGGAAGAGCATGAAGAACATTTATCTGCCGTGTTGAGATTGTTGGGAGAGCATCAGTTGTATGCCAGGCTTAGTAAATGTAATTTATTTCAGACAAAGGTACATTACTTGGGGCATGTGGTTTCCAAGGTAAGCATAGCAGTAGACCCATAAAAGATAAAAGCTATCATGGAATGGGAAATGCTTAGGAATGTGATTGAGGTCAGATCATTTATGGGGTTAGCAGGTTATTACAAGAGGTTGATTAGGAGTTTCTCATGGATTTCCTATCCTATTACATCATTGTAGAGGAAAGGAAATAAATTTGAATGGACAGAGGAATGTGCAACAAGTTTTTAGCTGTTGAAACAATTATTGACAAATTCTCTATTTTCAAAGATTGTAGATACAAATAAATAGTTTTTGGTATGTACATATGCTTGCAAGAGAAGACTTGGTGGAGCACTGATGTAGGAGGGACATGTAATATGCTATGAATCAAGGAAATTGAATGAGTATGAGAAGAAATATGTGAGACATGATCTTAAGTTGGTAGCGATCATCCATGCATTGAAGATGCGCAGGCACTATATTCTTGGCAGGAGGTTTGTATTGATGAGTGATCATAGTGGATTGAGGTACTTGTTTGACCAACTGAATCTAAATTCCAGGCAAGCTAGATTGTTGGCCATGATCAATGAGTTTGACTTCAAGGTCGGGTACATTAAGGGAAAAGAGAACAACGTTGTAGATTCTTTTAGTAGAAGAGTGCAGGTTAATTGCATAGTAGCTATCAATTCATATGGGATATATTTACAATATCGAATCTTACATGGAAGGACATCAGGATGAAAGGTATAGGGAGATTAGTAACAGATTACAACAGGGTACAAGTGAATAGGATGTTGACTATCATCTTACAGTAGATGGTTTGGTTAGATTTAGGGACAAGATCTATGTGTTGGACAACAACGAGCTTGTTGGGATGGGGACCCCCAGATCTAATTTTTGTCTAAGTTTTGAGTCAATTTTGATGTAAGATTGTAAAGTCTTTGCATTTTGAGGAGTGGGGCATGAATATCGCAGAATATTAAGAGTCAAAGGGGCTTTTAGGTAGGTCAAAGCCCCTTATTTTGTAAAGTGATGGATTGTTTTGATTAAACAATGAACTCCGCCTATGGTTCGCGAATCATGGTAATGTAATGTAAAAGCTATAAAAGGAAGTCATCAAGGAGTCATTAGGAAACTTTTTTGAATTGAATGAATGAGATTTTGAGGCTATCTTATCTGTAATTCTATATTCTGGCAAAGGGGAAGGCTCTTGTAGCTGAGTGCATGGAAACCTTGGTAAGTCCATAGCTGAGTGCGCGAGCCCCTAGAGTTGTGTGTGCAGGGTCAAAAGAATTGTCTTCATTGAAGATCTAAAGTAATAAGCATATTTGAAGTGATTATGTGTGTTCCCTATATATTTAGATGTCTCTGTGTTTATGCTCAATTATAATTCGATTCACTATACTATTGTTTAATTTCATCGTGAAGGTCCAGATCCATCTTTTTATAATAACTTATCCATGTTACAATTGTTAGGTGAATCTCATAGTATTTAAGTAGAAAGCACTTTAAGTCTGTATTGTAGCGGCTATAACCACCCCCTAAAATTTTGCCTTAGATTTTTTTTTTGGAGCCTCCCTACCAACCTTTCACGATAGCATGTCTTTCCTTATCAAGTACATAGGCTTCAGTGATTTTCTTGTAGAATTCCAACCTGTGCATTAGAGCTTGTTGCATTCCCCTCACAGGTTGTTTCTCCGGACTTGGTCCAACTGTAGGCTGAGCATCTCCCTTAAGAAATTGCACAATTTTGGAGGGGAACCAACCGTCCCTCCATAAATTGTGTAATTCTGTCTGGTAGCCTGTTGGGCTCCAGAATTGTGCAAATCTGCCTGTCATTGTTCACTGAGAAAATTGCACAATTCCTCCCAGCAGGGCTGCTCAGCCCAAAAATTGTACAATTCTAGGTAGCAGTCAGCTACTCTACTAAGGAATTGCGCAATCCATCTAGGCAACCAACACAGATCCAGCCCAGAAATGCACATTTTTTTCTCTCAGCTGAGAAAACTGTTGCATGTGTAGTTGGGTTGATCGATTCCCTTCGGGACTGAGCAAAACTGATTTGCATGCATGGATTGCTTCTCCCAAGGAAGCATGCAAAGGCATCCCTTGATTCGGGGATCTACTTTTAGCATCTAGTGGTTACATGCAAGGATCATTTTAGAAACCTCCTACTAGGTGTTGCTTTTCCTAGATTTGTGGCATGCATGTCGCAACCTCGATTTTATCAAAAATCATCAACTAGACATTGCAGATCTCATTCCTCACATCGAATTTATAACTTTGACATCCCACATTACATCTAGGAGTCTTTAGCACATTCATCTTAGCTATCTTGGGGTAAGCCATCTTTTCATGTCTTGTGTTGCATTTCTGTCACTTTTTTTGTCTCGCTTTGTGTGAGTGTTGTCTGCTTGATTTTAGTGAGCGCTTGCTATCTTTTTGATATATGTTAGCTTGTAGAAGTATTGTTTCAGTTTTCAATCACATCTCACTGCTATCACATGCATGCCACTAATTTTCATGAATGCTCGTCGTCATGGCGACTTGCTTCACAAACATGCATGCTTCCCCGTTTTATGAATATTGCACTTGTTGTTTGCATGTATGATCATTCAATTTTGTTTGCACTCATCTCATCATGCATTCAGACTTCTCATGTTTTCAGTCACGCGTCGGTCAGACTGGGCTGTCTTGGCCCAGACTGTGCCCTGCTCGGCTAGCACTGCACATTTCTGGAAGTGAAGACTCTGTTTGCCTTCCAAGAATTGCACAAGCCTAGCCCAACACTGACCTCTAGGCTTGCATTGAACAATTATTGGAGGCAGTGTCTTGCTGGCCCTAGAATTACGTAATGCAGTTTACTAGGTGCATGTCACTGTTGATTGAAATTACGCATTTTTCAATTTCAATCCTCATTAGGCCAAGCTGGACTTTGCATTTATGAAGTTCCAGGCATCAGCCAGCCTCCCGATAGCCCAGATTTTGCCTTGCACAAGTTTGGCAGTCAGTTTCCTGATCTCCTAGCGGAAATCACATGACCTTCATGTTTAATCACATAGGTATGTTGCAAGTCAATCCTCAAGTTTGTTTTGGCTTTTGACTGAAAAATTTATTTCCATGAGTGTTGCTATGTCTCCAAGCATCAGAGGTGTTCGTCTGTCTCTTAGCAGCGCAAGTACAATGGCTTCCAGGAGAGTAGAGTCAAAGACACTATTAAGAGCACAATTGGGGATGTAGTCGATCAAGTGTCTATGAACTTTCCTATCCATGAAGACATCAAGTTGTTCATGGAAAAGGATATCAAGATCAATGGCAACGAAATCACAACGAGCAACACCATCAGCAGTAGCAGAAGATAGCAAACTAGCACGCGACGAATGCAACAGGAAGGTTGTTAATAGCACAGAGGGAGAGAAAAGCTGCAAGTTCAAAGCAGATCCACTCATGACAAAAGCAGCTTTGGAGATTGAGGCTATGAGGTGACGACATGAGATCAAGATCGTGTAAAGGCAGAGAATGGAACATAGAAGGAGTTGCATGTGCCGAAGCATCAACTCAAGGAAGAACAGGAGTTGCATAGACAAGAGAATAAGTTGCAGCAGGAATAGGTACAATAGGGGGTGCAACATGCACAGATGGATGAAACTGCGTCGGTACAAGTTATGGATCCATCCTAGAAACTTGCACGTAGCAGACAAGGTGAGTAGTGTTGTTGATCGCATGCAAGGGAAATCAACAACATGCATGTCATTGTGCACACACATGCAATCCCACCCATTTGGCACACTCATTGAGGTGAAGAGAAGAAGCAAGTCCAACTGGAGTTGAACATGTATTTTGAGATTAATGAAAACACTATGCATCAAAATTTTGCCAGTCCAGTCACACCCAAGGTGACCATGTGCATGCTATCAGACGATTTGGATGGAGGAGCCATATCAGTGTACCCATATGCAACTGAGGCAAGAGTTCGCTTCAGCAAGATGTCACCATTAAGCGCACAGACACCATCACAGACAAACAAGCTTGGCATTGGTTCACCACCATTGACCATCATAAGGATGTCAAATACTTAGTCTCACCACAATAGTTCGAGTGTTAGTGATCTCTTACATGGCTTGCCCAATTTGTTTTGTCTCACATGGGTACATGTGCATTGTAATGTAACCTCTTGTCAAGTGTAAGTTCAAGTGTCAATAGTTGGACGTAACAGTCATAAAGTAGATGAAGAGTCATGAGGGTAGATGAACTTTCACAAAGGGGAAAGTCAAGGGCCACCCCACCCTTTTATATAAATAGTCCCTCATAACTCATTCTAGAGGCTTTTGGTCATCCAAGCTTCCGATAAGACTATCTTAGAGAGAGCTTGGATAGTATTGTAACATGCCTTGGCTTCTCCACTGTGCAAAACTAGTATTTCTCTTTGGAGGAGTAGACAGTTGTGGCTGTAACGTTCTGCTGTCAGAACTAGTGGTTGGACATGGATGTATTGTATGACTGGCAATTACGCTTCTTAATATAACAGAGCCAAAACATTTCATGCATATGTCGTATTGTATTCCAACTATCTTGTTTACTCTAAATGATATATGTATATGTTTTCTTACACATACATGTATGGACTATTCTGTATAAGTATGTATGAATCTTACTAAAATGTCATGATTGGTTTAACCATCACTTTGGATTGTTAGATAACTTTCTTTCCAGTTTTTGATGCATCTCTAGTCATGTGTTCCCTTCTAAGCCGTGTGCTATCACAGTTTTCCAAGGGGCGCACTCACCCCACTCTTCGTGTGCTAGAACCATTCATGCACCTTCCTTGTCTTGCCACAACTGTCACACCCTTGCTACCAACAGGGACATCTTACTTTCCTCTATGTGAAACATGGTTAAGGGATTACCATATGACCCACTGTTGGGACTCCTACACCAAACAGTTTGAGGTCTAATTGGGACTTCTTACCGGGGAGATCCCTAACATGTTGGTGGGTCCAACACTGTCAACATTTCTGGTGCTAGAAGGAGGGCCAGATGACAAGTTGTGTCTTCTCATCTTGTTTTGAACCTTTACATATCTATCATCGAGTCTTACACTCTACTCCCTCCATGATGTTTTTCACATGCTGAATCTATCACCATCACGAGGGAGTTCTTTAATCTCTTGTCCACATACACGTATGATGGTGAAGGAAAAGTGGCCTAGATTGAGTTATTACATGACTTCCTTGCCTTAATTCATGAGGATGATGGATGTTCTGACGAACAGGCCAGTCTATTGCTTGCATACACACTTCGCGAATATCCACATCGGTGGTTGTGCAACCCACTGGCTAACAACATGCACTCATTTCACCACTTCTGTGATCTCATTGAAGATACTTTCTATAATTTTGATCCAGAGTATCTTGACCAAAAGCTATTACAACAATGGAGGGCTCCACATGAATCGCCTATGGTTTTTTGGTAGGACATCCATGATTTACAGTTTCAAGCTCCAAAGAGCCAGATGAAATTTACTTATCTTTGGGATAGATTTGAGTACTGTCTTAACAAATCAATCCATCCCAACAAGAAGTTCAAGCTCAAACCCCACTCAACATACTTCGGTGATGGAGTTGCACAATCACAGAGGGATACGGTTGCTATCATAGGTGACTGTCCGCCGTTCCCTCGTCAAACAGCTCCACCATCGCAAAGTGACGTGGGAGAGCATGAACACACATTTGTTGAACTGTCACAACCTCCTAACATCACTCCTTCTAATTTTCGCGCAGACTTGGTTGTGACTCCCATACCTCGTCACATGTATTTTTTACCTCAACCTCCGTCTTTGTATTCTGATCATCCTCCGGATGACACTGCCTTGTGTTCTTCCATTCCAGACTCTACACTTGTTTTGAACGAGGATCAATCTATTGATGGAGTTGGTGTTGCACACCCAACATGCTTTGGCATTCATGAAGAGCATGACAGGGAGCTTGAACATCCACTAGCAGCAGGGGACCATCCTTGTCTATCCATACGTCCTCTGTTTTTTCCTGACATCCTTGATGATCTTGCCATCCCTGATTTTTCATGTGCATCTCCATCCACATATGTACCTATTGTTGATCATTCGCAGGACACACTAGATATCAGTCCATCACCTGAAAATGGAGAGGACCAATCATTCATTGAAAATCCACTTGATCTTTCATCTACTTTTTCTAGAAACAAAGACGGTGAACATCCTTTCCTCTCATCTACCCCTTTATGTGATTCATCAAATCATGACGATGTCGACAAACATCCTGAGTTTTTTTATCTTTGTTGTCATGATCTCTTTACCTCATCATCTGATCCCTATGTTTATTCATTCATTGTTAATTCATTTAAGGCATTGGTCTATGATGATCTATCTATCGACGAAGTCGAAAGCCCCTAGACTTTTGAGGCACTTCAACCCGAGTTGATGATTATGTCAGGCCCTCGCTATCTTGAGGTTGGTCTCACTTCTGATCAGGAAATTGTTCAAACACCTAAGGCTTCTCATCACTCATATGTATGCACTTAAGAATAATTCAACACTCAGATTTCACTTCCTCCACTCGAACTACACGATCCCATTGCTCATGCATTGGAGGAATCTTACATAGAAAGCACGTAAGTGGTCTACCTTTCTCACGTTTTCTTGCATGTCACGGTCAAGGGTATGCATACACTCAACATTTGCACATACTGTAGCACAACAACACGTGAAGTCCATAGTGTGCATGTCATGCGCTTTCACTGATTTTTGTTTTCTGGATGCTTGTAAGCTTAGAGTGTGTCTATTTTCATTGTTGTATCTTTTACATTTGCCGGTTCGCATAACTGGGTTGCTCGTAGACCAAGCCTTCACCAACATGGGTCAACCAATGCGTTGGTGGCTACATTGGAAATATCACTTCACGTGATCAGGCCCATGCACCATTAGCTTAGGAGTAGGAGTAGTGTTTGCTTTCAATTTGCTTTCTTGCATGCCTGATTTATTTCTTGCTTTGCATGTTTTTTTGTCTTCTTTCTTGTTTGTTTAATCACTTTGATTTCGCATTTACTTTTGCCTTTGCTAGGTTTTTTTTGTTTTTTTGCTTAATTTTTGTTCATAGGTTAGTTTTGCATGAAACCATGCATGAATCTTGAAACAAGTTGGGTAAAGTACAAGAGGCCTTGTGCAGCTATCACTACTTGGTTATCCGTCATCCTGCCTCTGTATGAAGAACTTGTTACTTTTAGTCCATGATACGTTGATGGAAAATACACACTATTCGAAGTGAACCTTGGTGAAAACACAACACTTGTGCACTAACTAGTGTCACCTACTCTAGTCGGTTGTTTTTGGGTTAACCCTTGGCAACTCAGTCAAGTAGTGTAAGGTGAGGGGGAAAACATTAACAAGCATGTCAGAGGTATACATAAACTAATTCTCTAAAGGAAAAACCACTTCTTCTCTCAATAAGTCAGGATTCCTCTTCTTCCTCTGAAATGAGTAAGTGTTATGCACAGTTATGAAAATGGAAATGAAAAAATGAAAAGTGAAAATTTTCAAAAAATAAAAAATGAATAAGGTGAAAGAAGAGAAAGGCTTCCTGCACAGAAAGATGATGCAAGTAACTCTGCCAGGGTACTGACTAGGCTTGCTAGCAGCAGAGAGAGGCTTGTGTTCTTATGACTCGTCGGGGTATTGTCGAGGCATGCTAGCAGTAGAGCAACACCAGAGATGAAACTAAGACTTTGACGACTATAGTGGTTGTGCACCAATATACCCTTCAACCCTAATTGAAACAACTGTGTTTACTTGGATTGGAATGTGTGTCAATCGACCAAGAGCTTGGAAGATGCTACACCTTATAATCAAGCGAGTGTGAAAACCAAGATGAACTGAGAACTGAACAATACTTCCAGAGTTATTAGACTTGCTTTTTAGGAACAAGGTCCATTCAGAGAGTTGGAGTTCTATCAGTGTGTTGCCAAGTGTTGTAGCAGCTACAACCACCCACCAAAATTTTGCCTTAGATTTGGTTTGGAGCGTCCCTACCAACCTCTCATGACAACATGTCTTGCCTTTTCAAGTACACAAGCTTCAATGATTTTCTTGTAGAATGATAGCCTGTGCATCAGAGCTTGTTTCATTACCCTCACAGTGTAGGAATATACAGGGTAAGTTCCTCAGATAGAACACCAAAAGGACATCGCTCACAAACAGATCACAGATCAATACACCAGTATTTTGACGTGGT
>APFE030586555.1:0-69927 GCA_000404065.3 Pinus taeda
CCACTTCCTGTTGCTTCATTCCCTGGCTGCAAGTATTTCTTAACTTTCATTGATGATTTCTCCAGACGCACTTGGGTATACTTCTTAAAACTCCAGAGCGAAGTATTTAACACATTTTTGGCCTTCAAAGCCTTTGTTGAAAAACAATCTGGACATCAAATTCTTAAGCTAAGAACTGATAATGGTGGCGAATATGTTAAAAACACATTCATCAACTTTTGCACCGAAAATGGAATTCAAATGCAACACACTGTTCCATACACTCCACAACAAAATGGTGTAGCTGAAAGGAAAAATCGCAACTTAAAGGAAATGGCTAACTGTATGCTGCAATCTAAAGGACTCAGTCTTAGTTTTTGGGCCGAAGCAATTAATTGTGCAAATTATATAATAAATCGCACTCCTACTAAGGTTCTAAAGAATATCACTCCAGAAGCAGCTTGGAGTTCCATTAAACCAGATGTAAGTCACTTTCGTGTTTTTGGAAGTGAAGCATGGGCCCATATTCCAGATGAAAAGCATAAAGCTTTAGAACCTAAGAGTGAGAATGTACTTTTGTTGGATATTCTGAAGATGTAAAAGGTTATAGACTTATTCCATTTAAGTCCAAAAATGTTATCATTAGAAGAGATGTAAAATTTGATGAAAATAAATCGGCCTGCGCGCCTAGTCCGGCGGATGTGCCACCTCTTCCTATCTCTTCTACTTTTGAAAACATTTCTTCTTCAGATGATGAAAGTGAGGATGAAAATCCTCCCCCACCTTCTCAGGATCCTCAACTTCCAAGATGGGTCCGTGCTACTCGGGATGCAGCAGGTGATCTTGCCGGTGATCCTACAGATCAGCGACGTACACGTTCTCAGTTTGAAGGAGCCTCTTCTTTACTGGCTCAAGCTCCAGTAAATCATGATCCTGACACTTTTGCAGAAGCTTCAGGCCATCCACATTGGGAAGCAGCTATGAATGAAGAATATCATTCATTGTTGGCAAATGATACATGGGATCTTGTTCCTCTACCAAAGGGAAGCAAACTTGTTAGATGTAAATGGGTTTACAGAACCAAGTATGGACCAGATGGGAAAGTTGATAAACATAAAGCTCGTCTTGTTGCTAAGGGCTTTTTACAGGTTGAAGGCATTGACTACACTGAAACCTTCTCCCCTGTTGCCAAAATGAACTCTATCCACCTTGTTCTTTCCCTTGCTGCCTCTTTAAAATGGGAAATCCATCAGATGGATGTTAAATCTGCCTTCTTGCATGGGGACTTGCATGAAGAAATCTATACGGAACAACCCATTGGCTTCATCCAAACAGACTCCAGCCTTGTATGTCAACTTAAGAAATCTCTTTATGGTCTCAAGCAAGCTCCTCGGGCTTGGTATGCCAAAATGGATAACTTTCTTTTAGAATCTGGCTTTTCTAGGTGTCATTCTGACAATACTGTCTACACCAAGACAGTGGGAAACTCTCTTATCATCCTTGTTCTTTATGTTGATGATCTTATTCTTACTGGTAGTGATCCCATCCTTATAAACCATGTGAAGTCCAACCTTAAAAAGAAATTTGAAATGACAGACTTAGGACACTTACACTATTTTCTCGGTCTTCAAGTCTTGCAATCCAAGGAGGGTATTTCCCTTTCCCAGTCCAAGTATGCTTGTGATATTCTTCGTCATTTTCACATGGAAGATTGTAAGCCAGCTCCTTCTCCCTTTCAGTCTGGAGTCAACTTTCAGTCTCTTGTACTTCTCCTGAAGTTGATGCTACCTTATACCGTCAACTTGTAGGAAAACTATTGTATTTAACCCATACTCGTCCTGACCTTTCCTTTGCTGTTGGCCTTGTTGCTCGTTTTTTGCAAAACCCCCGTGAAAGTCATTGGAAAGCAGCTAAAAGAATACTTCGTTATGTTCGAGGTACAATACAGTTTGGGATTCATTACAGTGCCAAAGCAACTCCTCTATTAGTTGGTTTCACTGATTCTGATTGGGCTGGTGACCCTGATGATCGGAAGTCTACTGCCGGTTATGTCTTCACTCTTGGTTCAGGACCTATTACATGGGCTTGTAAGAAACAGGCTGCCATTTCTCTTTCGTCAGCAGAAGCAGAGTACCGTGGTGCCGTGGAAGCTAGTAAGAAAGCCTTGTGGCTTCGTCAGATCCTATCAGAATTTGGCTTTGAGCAGCAGCATCCAACCACACTTTGGTGTGATAATCAAGGTGCCATTCAGCTTTGCAAAGATCCAGTTCAGCATCAGCGCAGCAAACACATTGAACTTCACATGCACTTCATCAGAAAGCTCATTCATGACCATGTTCTTGAAGTGCAATATTGTTCAACAGATGATCAGGTTGCAGACATCTTCACAAAGGCTCTCACAGAGGCGAAGTTCAATAAACTTCGATATATGCTTGGAGTTCAGGAAGTTGTCACTAAGGGGAGATAGGCTCTAGTGCCTCCTTCCTTCTCCTATTGTGTCATATTTGTAAATCCTTCAATCCTATCCCAAGTTGTTCTTAAGGGGGGATGTTAGGATATTCCGACACATAGGAAATAGTTAAGTTCAACTTGGTCTAGTATAGAGTTAGGTATAGAGTTAGGTAAAGTGTGTTTCTTTACCGTTGTACATTTTGTAACTTACAATCCGACGGTCACGATATGTAGTGATCCGACGGTTCATTCTCTCCTCGGTATTACCGACACTTGATCCGTGGCTTGACACCCGATTGGTCCATGAATTCTATTTAAAGCGCATGGAGGGTCATTTGTAGGTTAACCGTGCATGAGAGAAGCTTATGTAAATTTTCATTCTTTTATTAATAAATTGCCTGTAGTAGCCACGTTGGCGCAGGCCGTGGACTGTTTCCCTCTCTGAGGGTTTTAACCACGTCAAAATACTGGTGTATTGATTTGAGATCTGGTTGTGAGCGGTGTCCTTTTGGTGTTCTTTCTGAGGAACTTACCCTGTAAATTCCTACAAGATTCAGGTGAAATCTTTCCATGTTTACTATAAATTTCTACAATAAAAAGAAACATTGTCTTTTTCCTAAGATTGAATTTTTTTATGCATCAGATGTTATTGTTATAATTCATGAAAAACTAACTTATTGAAATGCACTTGGTTGTTCTTCGATGAAAAGCAATTTCTACTTGGGTTCTAAGAAACTTCTATAAAGCAACAAACAATTTTTTCCTTTTCTTTTCTGATCGCAGACTTCACACTCACAAAAACTAAAAAGACTATTCATGCTTCATTAATGCAAAACTATCCTAATGCAAGGTGTACATGATAATGCAAGATTCTAGATTACTCTAAAGTGAAATGAAAGCAATTGTTTATAAGCCAACTTAAGTGTTTGAAAAGAATATGAATTTTGAATACAAAATCTTCCCCAAACAAGAAGGACTAATAAAAAAGATCACAAATCACTTTCAAAAACCAAAAGAAACCAAAAGCAAACTCGGTAGAAGAAAGAAAAAACAATTTTTTTTAAGAACTTTTCTTTTTCAAGAAACAATAAAAACAACTTTTCAAAAGCACTTAAAATGCCACCAAAGACTCAAAGACCGAAAGCAAAGTACAAGGAAACTTTGTAAGTTACCAATTCAACACGAATGAAAACTTGAACGAAAAAGAGGTTTCATCTTACACTAAATGATCCAAAAGCAGCAAAAGAGCTTTGAGAAACTAACCAAGAAGTCAAGAAAGAAACATTTTCAACTTCACCAAAAGGAAACTTTAGAAAAGCAAGAAAAGGTATAAGGCCACGAAATGACGGAAAGCAAAGCAATTAGACCAATAATCAAGTTTGACACAAATATTGACAACAATATATTGTTCCAGAAGACTAGAACAATCAAGAACCTCGATCAGAAGCCTTGTGTGTTCAAACACAAATCATAAAACTCACTCAAAAGCAAACCTAGGCCAACATCTTTTCAAAGCACGAGAGAAATAAAAACAATAAGCTCACTGAATAATTAAATTCTAAAGACAGAAACTGACCACTCAAAAAAAAATAGACCAACAAATCTTTCTGGGCAGAAATATTTGAAAAAAACATGGAAAAAATGGTAAACGCGACTGCATTCCAGCACATGTGCGTGTACACATGCTTCTGACAAAAGATACTCGCTTATACGCAGTTTTAGTTCACAGAAACAAGCGTGTGTACGCTTTTGTAAACAGACAAAGGTGCATATACTAAGTTTTGCAAGAAAAATAAAAAACAAGGCCTGATAAAAAAGATCAGACTTGAAGTATGAGTTCCTACAGGAGCAAGCAATGCTGTCACAACAAGCAAACCAAGAACTGAGCCCTAATTGACACTGAACAACCCAAACTAGGAATAACAAGATTGTTATCCCTAGCGGAGTCACCAATTCTATTATGGGAATAAGTACCCTAGGGGGATTTGGTTTAGAACCCCAACAAAGCAAGAGTAATCTACAGCAAGAAACACAAATACAACTCAGGAAAGATGCTTAAATAAACAAACTATGTGTGGATGAACATACCCGGATTTGCTTCGTTTGGGTAGTTCCAGCAGGGTTTAGACCCTCTACAACTCTTGATTATCTTCGAATCTAAAAATCAACCAATCCAAGCATACATAACAGCATAGAGATAAAGCATTTTAATGAAATCAAATTTATATCATATAAGTAAGATGACTAGTTATACATTAAAATAATCATTCATACATGAATTATAACAATAACATATGATACATAAACAAATTCGATCTCAGGAAAAAGACAATGTTTCTTTTATTGTAGAAAACTATAATAAACATGGAAAGAGTTCACCTAAATCTTCCTCTTCTGGCTCCAAGTGGAACCGTCCTCGAGGTCCGTCCAGTCCCAGTCTTCAACAACCTCCTTCCATAACCAATACCATGATATCTCAAGCAAGTGGGTGAATATCAACACTCAAGGAAACAAGGGTTTCCTAATCCTGGGGAAGTGCTTGAAGCACAGGGATACTTCAGACTTGATCAGGGGATAATCTCAGTAGAGTAATTCTATCTCTTCTCTCCTCCTTCAGGCCTTCCCATAGAAGTCTTATTTATACTTCTCCCAATTAATTTTTTAGTTGGGAAACAGCTGGGAATAGTTGGGCCACAGGCACTAGGAGGTAATCAACAAGTAAAACCTGTGAACTCTGCCCATAGTTAAGGAAATTTATTTTTTTTAAGTGTTTTAACACATATACACAGGTTGGGTATTGACTAACCCCCGTGTACATGTTTTTATCACAGGGCAAAGTAGCGTACAAGGAGTAAAACACTTTTTTAAAATATTTGGACCACGTCTGGAAGGAGGGGTTGCCCTAGGCCATAAACCAAGCATCACAAATACCAAGGGTGATATTTGGAGCTATAAGAGAAAATGCTAATTCCAAATAAATAGATATGATGTTTTGATCTTTGGAACATGTGGCTGACATGTGTGAGCAGTTGTAGGGAAACACACTTGGTATTAGCATGACAAGGTAACAATTGATTTGCTTATATATACTTAACAACTGGGTGATGTGATAGTAACAATCAATTGTAGCAAGGTAAAAGTTAAAAGAAAGGAATTGGCTGAGGATTCCTTTGTCTATCTTTGGAAAACACAATTCCAAACAAATAAGTGCTCTGCATACAGGAAGTATTCTTAACCTTGATTTCACATGACATTATGTGGATATGTTTTATATTCATATACATGAATTTGATAGGTATATTAGCTAGTTTCTAGTTATAGTTGGATTTTTCAAGGGAATTGGTGTCCCTTGAGAGATGATATATGTACATGTCTAGTTACAAGGCAATGTGCTTGACACATCAAGGTAAGGTAACTGGTACATTGTTATGTTTATTTATAAACTGAAAATAATGGCTTTATTACAGCATGATACAGGGGATTGCATGACAAAAGAGACTGCCATTAAATATTGAAGAAGGCCCAGGATGAGCTTTCCTTTGGAACCATGGGGATTGGGTCATGGTGTTTATTGCTAGTTTTGTGCTTTTTGTGTTTTGTGATCTATTTGCACTTGGTTTACAATTTTAATCATGTCTAGTGCATGTCCATGCCACTTATTTTTGGTGTCGTGTTTTTATTGGTTTTCATGGTTTTCTTCTTGTTGTTTCTTGTTCTTTCCTTTAATGTTTTGAGGGTCTTTCGAAATGGTTGGGGAAGGAGGAACATAATTGACCTCAAGGAGAGATTAATGAAACCCAATAGGCAATGTGAGACCTGGATGAAGTTGGTGCGTGAGTAAAGGGTAACTGAAGGCAAGAATATGACAACCAGTTGGAGTTTTTGGGTCCAGTGGTGTGAATGGACAGTGGTAGGATAGTCATGGGAAAGGTAACATGAAAGGTAAAGTAAATGGGCTTAATGTACTAGATGCCTTGGCTAAGTTGGGAACTAATGTTCTCAGTGTTGTGCATGTTTTTCAATGATAAAGTGAGTTATCTTAACCTTAACCTAATGATATGCTAATTAAGTTGTGATTATAATTAACATGATGTCTACATATGTATACATGTATTTATGTATGTCATTTTATAATAGGGTTGTCATGGATCATGATTGTTTTATGCTAATGCTGACATGTTTGTATATGTATGTATTTCATTGTCTGATAGGGTTGTTAGGAGTTGTGATTGTTTTATGTTGATATTTATATGTATGTCATTGTCTGAGAAGGTCATCAGGAATCATTCTTGTGGAGGAATGATTGCTTATGCGGGTGAATGGCATGAAGAGGTTCCTAGTTTATAAGGAATCAAGTGGGAAGAGTAACCCTATCAGATCTACAAGGTTAGTATCATGTGGATATGAATTGATATTATATGCTTATACTATGTCTATATTTATGCTATGATAGGTAATTCTGAGGGATACATCAGTAGAATGAAAGCAGTGTGAACTACAACATGCTGTAACAAGCATGAATAAAGGAAAGACAGTAGAAGAAAGGTCGCTCGGTAGAGTTTGTGTGTGATCTATGGATGTGTAGTACTAATGTTGTATATATGTTGTACATGTTGCACCTATGATGTTGTGTGCATGTAGTGTTGTGTAAATGTTTTTATATGAAATTCTATGTATAGATGGTGTTGTGCGCATGTTGGATATACGATGATGTGTACATATGATGTTGTGAGCATGTTGGATATGTAATGTTGTGCACATATGGTGCTTTTTTTGCATGTTGTGTATGCAGTGATGTGGACATATAGTGTGGTGTGCATGTTGTACATATAGTGCTATGTACATGTGGTGTTGTGTACATGATTGTACACATGCTTTTGTGCGCATGTGGTATCGTGTACATGTTGTACATGGGGTTTTGTGTGAAAGTGGTGTTGTGTACATGTCGTGCATGTGATGTTGTGTACATGTCATGCATGTGGTGTTGTGTACATGAGTTGTTGTGTACACATTGTGAAAGTGGTGTTGTGTACATGTGGTGTTGTGTACATGTTGTGTAGGTGGTGTTGTGTACATGTTGTGCAGGTGGTGATGTGTACAAGCGATACTGTTTGCATGATGTAAATGTGATATTGTGTGCATGTTGTTAGGGCCTAGATTTACCTCAGGCTGAGAAACGTATGATCCAGGGCCAACATCAAACCATGCTTAACTTGGTAGCTAGCCCTACTAAGTCGGGAGAGGGCTCTCTCCGGGTCAATCTCAGTGAATTATGATCACTAAAGGCTTGAGATGACCAATTTAACTACTGATATAATGCTGGGTATAAGTGAAAAGGAGTTTGTTTGATAAAATGGTGTTTTTTGGGCTCAAAGGGAAAGGCATATTTTGGGTGCAGGGAATGAGGCACAGTCTTGCAGGGATTTCGATGGGGCAAGGTAGGCAACTGTGATTAGCACTATAAATTAAGTGAGGTGGATGGATAAGACTGAGGAGGAGTTGAAGAGGGCAAGGGAAGCCATGGATCCTCTCAAAATAGTGGAAAACATTAAAGACTAAAGCAAACTTCAAGTAGAGCACTGCAATTCTCAATGTATTCTACTTACACTCTTGTTTGTTTAGCTGAGAATAAATAAAGAGAAATGATACATATAACACATGAATGAATTCACAAATACATAAGAAAAGACTGTACCAAAAAAAATGCCACAAGGATCCCAAAGAATGCTGCAAATCCTGGTCTCAATTCCTTAGCCAAAATACTGATATGAGTGTACAATGAAGCTCAAGGCTTTCCCAAGAGTCCAACCATGATAATGACTGAAAAAAAACATAATATAGACAAACATATCTCCTACTTACCTCTAAGGGTCGAGATCACATGTTTAGGAGCTGATCCAACTGATCCTAAACAAAGAACTAGAATCTAGGCAACATAATAGCATGCCTCTAAAAACAAGGAAACTGATTCATTCAGTTTCAAACAACCTCTAAACTAATGAATCTACCTCTACAAGTAAAAATATAACGTATTTACATCATTATCCATAAATTTTCATGAAATTACATCATAAATTTTCCATTAGGAAAGTGAAAAAGTCAAACTAGGCAAAACTGGGCGAAAAACTGAGCAAAACTGGGTCAAACTAGCAATTTTTCCTCTATGTGCTGCATCTGTTTGGACCCACTTTTGGAGGCCTTCCCGATGTCCAAATCATCTCCAAGTAGGCTTGTTGGAAATGCCTTCCTGTCTACTTTCCCAACCAAGTGGAATTGTTCAATTTGACCTTCATTTACCTTGCCAAAAATCACATCTCCCAAGGTTGCTTCCTGTGTGTCAAAATAAGGGCTGTGAGGTCATTTTTTGAGTGTTTTTGACCTCTTTGAGGGCACAAAACGTGCCCAAATTTCTTGGCCATAGGTAGACAATCATAAATTTTCATTAAAATCTATAAATTCAAATTTTTGGTGATTTGGAGCCCTCTAGAAAAAGCGAGCGCTACGTGGCGCGACGCATAGGGAGGAAAACTCTGTTTTTTGTGCAAAAGTTTCCAAAATGCAAAAATTGCTCCAAATTTTTTTTGAAATTTGGGCTGGACCTTCTTTATCAAGAGATATGATGAGCCAAGTATTCCTCAGCCAATATTCAAAGTCTATCATGCTCCTTTCGCCTCTTTTAAGCCTTCTTCAATTTTGCCTTTAAATTCCTTATTTGCGCTTTGCAAACCTTGTTTCGCACCATGTAATGAAATGCCATGTGTCTCAACAAGTCTTTCTCCTTATTGGCCTTCTCCAATAGTCTCTCTAAGTGGATGTTGACTCTCTCGAGCCATCACTCCCGATCAGCGTTGATCTCTTTCTCAAGTGGAGTGAACTCCACCCTCCTCCTTTGGGCAGCTTGGCAATTCTTCCTAATGTTTTGTAACTCCATGATCACCTGTTGGTCCTCAAGCTGTTTATTCCTTTGCTCCAAGTATTTTATATTCCACTTAGCCCTCTCCAAGCTGAGGGACAAGGTTTTGATTTCTGTCTGCTACTCTTGAATGATCTCTTTGAGACTTGTGCTTTGAGGACCCATGTCTGTATCACCATTCTCAATAAGAATGAAGTCCCACTCACCTGAAGGCCCCTCATCCTGCATTGGCCTCTTGCCTTTGTCCTGAACCTGTGATGTTGATGGCAGAAGCGAGGCCCCTTCCACCCCAGGTGGAGATAACACTCGCTTTGCTGCTGCAAACAACTGCCCGGTGCCCTTCTGATAAGTGATGAATACCAGCACAGTAGCAGTGTGTGTCTCATGACCTTAATGCTGATAAGAAGGTCCACC
Source organism: Pinus taeda (assembly GCA_000404065.3). Lineage (NCBI taxonomy): Eukaryota > Viridiplantae > Streptophyta > Pinopsida > Pinales > Pinaceae > Pinus > Pinus taeda. The sequence continues at coordinate 9,758 of APFE030586555.1, forward strand.
TATATCGTGTAAAGTCTCTAAAGGTCCCTGAGAAGCTCTAAAAAACTCATGAGATATGAAACCATCCCAATTGATGCCCTGTAATCCAAGCTGATGAACAACTGCAATTTTAATAAGAGCAAAATGATAAACACTATTAAACTGCTGCTGAGGGGTCTTGTGTTGCACTATAGTGGTCATCCTTTCGATATTTCGGCACATGGAATAAGGAATGTTCATCATCCGTACCTGGGTGAAATGCATGAGCAACCTGATGTGATAAGCATACAAGCGGGAGAACCGGCCCTCACAACTGAAATACTTCATGATCAATTTCATTAATGGAGCATATTCATCTCTGAGGTATTGAAAAGGAAACACTCTCTTGAGCTGCCTCAAGAAGCTGGGCTTAATATATGGTTCATAATGCTACCGGTCAATTTTCTGCCTCTTGTTCCATGGCTCTCCAATGTTAGGTATGTCGGTTGCTATTGAAATGGATTCTGGTGTAAGTGTGAAGGTGACACCAGCTAGAGTGACTTGATCACCATGTAAATGCAATACAAAAAAATGAGCCAACTCATGATCAAATTGAATGCTAGCAACCTTTTCACAAAATTCATAACATGACTAATGTCGGAAATAAGAGATGGCAAGAGGGCAGGACAGCAATTCAACAAGAGTGGTTGGTTCTTCTCTGATATGTATGCCCCCTCTATGAGGCCTCTTGGGTGTATGTCCTTCCGTGGGTGAGTCACTTTGGGTCTCCACTTCATAATCATATGAAGGATCAGATGCCATGGCTACTGGTAGAAAAACTGTCCTGAAGAGATAGGTGTTGATGTGTCAAACTGTGTTGGACTACCTTTGATGATTGTTTAACCTCTTCCACCAAGGGAAAATAGTGAAATGAAGGAGTATAAGGGGAGGGAAAAATAGTGGGGGATTAGAGACTATTGGGATAGATTTAGTTAGGGAAATATGGGATGTTTTGGGAGTTTTCTATAAGGTTAGGGTTTGGGATTTTACAATAGGAAATTTGGGAAAAGGAACCTGGGATAGGGGATTAGTGAATTTAGGGGTTAAAGGAACTTAGGGAACAATGAAATCAAGGAAAAATGGGATAAGGGAATGGTGGAGAGATGATAGACTTGGTAGCAAAATAGTTATCAAAACCGTAGGCAGCAATTTGTGTTTTGAGGAATTTGAAATGGTAGGATTTGATTATTTGTTTAAACACTCACCACATCAACCATCATAACATAAACACCAAACTTGGATAAACAACAGAAGTGGAGCTCAACCTACTTGGAACAAGGTGAATTCGTGTGTTTTTGGCGATTGGAGGTCGTTCTGGAAATTTTCGGGCTCTTTAGCTGTGTGCGTCACGCATTTAGCCCAATGCACCACGCCTCACCAATGTGTCGCGCCCGTGTTATTTTATGCTGGATCCTGAGGCCCAATGCGTCGTGCCTGGTGAGTGCGCCACACCTCCTGCTCAGTGCGCCGTGCCGGCAACTTACAGCAGTTTTTTACCCAAACTTCACACTCACTCAACCAAATCATCTTGCTTTGGTTCTCTTTGCTCTCGAAATAGAAATGAACCTCAAACACTTGGATATATGGTTTATACATGGACATTTTAAATTTATTTGGCCAAAACCCACTTTCATAATGTTTTGCAAATGACTTTATCTCAAACTATGTTTTGTTGGACTTTTTCACTTCTTTTTTACTTTGTGATGAATTAAATGACCTGAGCTTTGCTTTTTTTGCAGGTGTTGGAACTACTATAGCTAAGGAAATAAACCAAGGTGTCGATGGAGTGATACACAATGAAGAAAACAAAATTTCATGATTTTTGCACAATAAAGGTAAAATACTCTGTTTTTTCCTCAAAACAGAGTTTTGAGGAAAAACACATTTTCGAACACTTGGTGATGAATTTTATTGATGTTGTAACCTCCTCATGGCCTGCTGGTAATTATTGGACACTTTGGCACATTTTTTTTAACGAAACCTTAATGAAACCCTGACCTAATTGACAATGAAACCCTAAAGACAACCTTTTGCAATTTTAGATAAAAAGAATACTGTATATGCCTTTTGTAATGAACAGACATGAACCAGCAAGTAAATGATATGAGGGACATGAGGAAAACCACTCTCGTCAGATGATCCATGTGCCTAATGGAATGCAGATGATTGGGGAGACTCCTAATATGAAATACAACAAGAGGATTTGATCTCTGACGGAGGGATGAAGATACCGACACTAACATTGGCTCCAATGGGAATGGTAGCTCCTTGGAGGTGCCAAGAACGACATATCTTTGGGAGAGAAGACCAGTGCCTTATCCATTGGGCAATGGATTCAAAAACTTAAGCTGAGATGCATGACTGAAAACTAACAACTTGATGACACAAACTGACTCTCACTCAACTAAAAATTGACTCGATACTTAAACACAACCGACAAACTAGAAAATATGCTCAATATGAAGCTTATTCAATACAATCTACTCTAGTTGTTCCATTAATCACCTGATCAAGTGAAATGAAAAAACCAATGCAAGCAAGTAAGTATTCCGGCTGCTATTTGAATTCTCTGCAAGTGCTCGCTTATGAACAACAAGAGAGAACTACTGAAAGGCAACTCCCATGAAAACTTGTGAACAGATCCGTTGAATGGTATGGATTCTCTATCTGCCTCCAAAAACACTGCATAAGGATCTTGAAGTTCGTGCACATTGGGACTTAGCTCATCCAATGGATTACTTCTCTTCTCCTCATACCATGAATGCAAACTTTGATCTGAGCTTTGTGATGAGACTCCTGCTGAAAATGATAAAGAAACCGGCTGTCAGATCAAGTTTGTATCAATACTTTTGTCAAGCTCACAGATAGGAGAAGGAATTTGACTACAAACATTATCCAACACATCAGCTATTGGATCGTGAAAAACTTGAAAATACTGCTGCAACCCATTTTCTATTGGTTCCGATGAGATTCCATGATTTCCTACAGGCTGCTCATTTGGAGATATACTATGCAATTTACCCTTCAAAAATTTGAAATGATTCGAAAAAAAATGCTACGAAATCATCTTGTATCATTTGATCATATGTTCCAGCTTCCAAGTCTTCATCTGCAACTTGACAATCAATGGCATTCGGGGGCTGAAAATCTGGATATGAGAAGTCTTGAACAAGGTTTTCATTGCTCTCAAGATGGTCCAGATCAAGACTTGTCGACAGTTGATTTCTGATTGCATGAATGTTGTCTCTAATGAACTGAAACGAAGAAAAACAAAAAGGCAAAGATCCTTCACTTACTTCAAAATTTGTTGTACTTTCCTCGACACTGTCATAGCTGATATGCGTTGGCTAATCACTATATTCGAGCTACTAAAAATGAACTTCCTCCTCCCACAAACTAGTTGTTGATTTTTCTGCAAGATTATCTTCTGTTTGGAGAACATAATCATCATCATACTGATCAAATGGAGGAAAATCATCAGTATAAAACACATCATCAAGCATACATGTCATATCAACAAATTTGTCTTCTCCAACATGATTAATAAAACAATCATTATGAGATCTATGACAACTGGGATAAGAAAGAAAATGTTTTGGATGAACAACTTGTTCTTCTTCAATAAGCGAGTCGTGGGCTTGAACATCATAATCATTCCTTGCGATGATCCTTTGCATCATCTCTTCCACTACACTTACCAAAATATCAAGCTTTACCTCTAAAGATGTTGATTTCTTTGGATCTATGTTCTTCACCTCTTCTTCCTTCAACTTTGCCCTTCTAATCAAAAAATGAGCCTCTACATCTACTACACTGTTCTGCATCTCTTCAAGTGTTGCAAGGTTCCTTTCTCTCAGCTGAAACTCCATTTCTGGATCAAAGGCACCCGGGTAGTGCAAGAGAGCGGATCCAGGAGGTCTTATATTAACGGGCATCGAATAATAAACTTGGTTAAATTTGGCAGAAAATTGTTGTACTGTCTCCCCTGGCAGTCTTTTCAATTGATTATACTCTTCTATAATCAAGAAAGGGTTTTGTCTTACCACCCACCTGTCGAGGAAAACTTTGACAAACTGCTGGAAATCTGAGATGCTCGCATCAGACAAGGTTTTGAACCAACTCTTGACTTTGCCTTGCAAAGAAAGAGTAAAAAGCCTTATACTGACATCTTCTTCATCAACTTCAAAAAGGTCAAGGAAAGACTCAAAATTCAAAACATGTCTCTCAGCAGTGATGTGCTCACGTTCACCATCAAATCTTGGTAGATATAGGTCATGATTTTTAGGGAAAGCATGGGATATAGGAGGTAAAATCAGAGGCTTGTATCGATCTGGAATTCTATAAGGTATAGGGGTATGTACAGAAGGTGTAGAATTGGTCTTGGTCTCTTGAGGCTCATCAGTTTGAAGACGGTCATCACAAGATTCAGAAGAAGGGTCTGACCAAGCTAGAAGGCATGCAAATCTTTGGTATTTAGAATCTTCAAAGGGAAGGAATCAAATGCAGGCCAAGGATCTCTTCTCAAACATAGTATACTTTGCAAAGCCTTCTTGGCATTCTCGGGAAAAGAGAAGAAATCATTTATAACAAAGAACAAATGTCTTGGATGAAATTCCAACTTGAATACCTGATCTTTCCATATTGTCCTTTCATGTTTTTGCTGATCGGGTTCATCCTCCAGTGGAGTCTTTGGATCTGATCTCGAAAATGATTTGGAATGGCCAGGTGAATGATTTCAACCTTGTTGTGTCTGATTGTTGCCCACCATCAACAATCAGATCTAAAATTGATACATGTACTAGGGTGATCGTTTAGATCAGATGTTCAGTTTATAAACTAGACCGGAGATTGACTGAAGCATCTTTCATCTACTTTCGATAATGCAAAGCAAAAGCGTTTCGAAGGCTACCTGGCTAACTTCAAGCTCCGTCTGTAGTCTACAAATCCAAACAATGAAAATAAACTTTCTTCCCCAATGGAGTCGCCACTATGTTAGGGCCTAGATTTACCTCAGGCTGAGAAAGGTATGATCCAGGGCCAACATCAAACCACGCTTGACCTGGTAGCTAGCCCTACCAGGTCAGGAGAGGGATCTCTCCGGGTCAATGTCAGTGAATTATGATCACTAAAGGCTTGAGATGATTGATTTAACTACTGATCTTAGGCTAGGTATAAGTGTAAAGGATTTTGTTTGATAAAATGGTGTTTTTGTAGGCTCAAAGGGAAAGGCAGATTTTGGGTGCAGGAAATGAGGCACAGTATTGCAGGGATTTCGATGGGGCAAGGTAGGCAACTGTGATTGGCACTATAAATCAAGTGAGGTGGATGGATCAGACTGAGGAGGAGTTGAAGAGGGCAAGGGAAGCCATGGATCCTCTCCAAACAGTGGAAAACATTAAAGACTAAAGAAAACTTCAAGTAGAGCACTGCAATTCTCAATGTATTCTACTTACACTCTTGTTTGTTTAGATGAGAATAAATAAAGACAAATGATACATATAACACATGAATGAATTCACAAATACATAAGAAAGAACTGTACCAAAACAAATTTCATGGGGATCCCAAAGAATGCTGCAAATCCTGGTTTCAATTCCTTAGACAAAATATTGATATGAGTGTACATTGAAGCTCAAGGCTTTCCCAAGAGTCCAACCATGCTAATGACTAAAAAACAACATAATATAGACAAACATAGCTCCTCCTTGCCTCTAGGGGTCAAGCTCACATGTTTAGGATCTGATCCAATTGATCCTAAACTGAGAACTGAAATCTAGGCAACATAACAGCATGCCTCTAAAAACAAGGAAATTGATTCATTCAGTTTCAAACAACCTCTAAACTGATGAATCTACCTCTACAAGTAAAAATATAACATATTTACATCATGATCCATCAATGTTCATCAAATTACATCATAAATTTGCCATTAGGAAAGTGAAAAAGTCAAACTAGGCAATATTGGGCAAAAAACATAGCAAAACTGGGTCAAACTAGCAATTTTTCCTCTATGCGCCATGCCTGATTCTCTATGCGCCTCGCCTATTTGGACCCACTTTTGGAGGCCTTCCCGATGTCCAAATCAGCTCCAAGTAGGCTTGTTCGAAAGGCTAGCCTGTCTACTTTCCAACCCAAGTGGAATTTTTCAATTTGGCCTTCCTTTTACCTATAGAAAATCAAATCTCCCAAGGCTGCTTCCTGTGTGTCAAAATAGGGGCAGTGAGGTCATTTTTTGAGTGTTTTTGACCTCTTTGAGGGCTCAAAACCTGCCCAAATTTCTTGGCCATAAGTATACAAGCATAATTTTTCATGAAAAATCCAGAAATACAAAGTTTTGGTGATTTGGAGCCCTCTAGCAAAAACGAGCGCCATGTAGCGCGGCGCATAGGGAGGAAAACTCTGTCTTTTGTGCAAAAATTTCCAAAATGCAAAAATTGCTCCAATTTTTTTTTGAAATTTGGGCTCGGCCTTCTTTATCAAGAGCTATGATGAGACAAGGATTCCTTGTCCAATATCCGAAGTCGATCATGCTCCTTTCACCTCTTTGAAGCGTTCTTCAATTTTGCCTTTAAATTCCTTATTCGCGCTTTGCAAACCTTGTTTTGCGCCATGTAATGAAATGTCATGTGTCTCAACAAGTCTTTCTCCTTATTGGCCTTCTCCAATAGTCTCTCTAAGTGGATGTTGACTCTCTCAAGCCATGACTCCCAATCAGCATTGATCTCTTGCTCAAGTGGAGTGAACTCCACCCTCCTCCTTTGGGCAGCTTGGCGATTATCCCTAATGTTTTGTAACTCCATGATCACCTGTTGGTCCTCAAGATGCTTATTCCTTTGCTCCAAGTATTTTATAATCCACTTAGCCCTCTCCAAGTTGAGTGACAAGGCTTTGATTTCTGTCTTCTGCTCTTGGATGATCTCTTTGAGACTTGTGCTTTGAGGACCCATGTCTGTATCACCATTCTCAATAAGAATGAAGTCCCGCTCACCTGAAGGCCCCTCATCCTGAATTGGCCTCTTGCCTTTGTCTTGAACCTATGATGTTGATGCCAGAAGCGAGGCCCCTTGCACCCCAGGTGGAGATAACACTCACTTTGCTGCTGCGAACAACTGCCTGGTGCCCTTCTGATAAGTGATGAATACCGGCACAGTAGCAGTGTGTGACTCATGACCTTCATGCTAATAAGAAGGTCCACCTTTCTCGTGTAAAGTCTCTGAAGGTCCCTCAGAAGCTCTGAAAAACTCACGAGAGATGAAATCATCCCAGGTGATGCCCTGTAATCCAAGCTAATGACCAACCACAATTTTAATAAGAGCAAAATGATAAATATTGTTAAACTGCTGCTGAGGGGTCTTGTGTTGCACTAGAGTGGTCATCCTTTTGATATTTCAGCACATGAAATAAGGAATGTTCATCATCCGTACCCGGGTGAAATGCATGAGAAACTTGATGTGATAAGCATACAAGCAGGAGAACCCGCCCTCACATCTGAAATACTTCATGATCAATTTCAGTAATGGAGCATATTCATCTCTGAGGTATCGAAAAGGAAACACTCTCTTGAGCTGCCTCAAGACGTCGGGCTTAATATATGGTTCATAATGTTGCCGGTCAATTTTCTGCTTCTTGTTCCATGGCTCTCCAATGTTAGGTATGTCGTTTGCTATTGAAATGGATTCTAGTGTAAGTGTGAAGGTGACACCAGCTAGAGTGACTTGATCACCATGTAAATGCAATACAAACAAACGAGCCAACTCATGATGAAACTGAATGCTAGCAACCTTTTCACAAAATTCATAACATGACTGATGTCGGAAACAAGAGATGGCAAGAGGGCAGGCCTGAAATTCAACAAGAGTGGTTGGTTCTTCTCTGATATGTATGCCCCCTCTATGAGGCCTCCTGGGTGCATGTCCTTCCGTGGGTGAGTCACTTTGGGTCTCCACTTCATAATCATATGAAGGATCAGATGCCATGACTGCTAGTAGAAAATTTTTCTTGAAGAGATAGGTGTTGATGTGTCAAACTGTGTTGGACTACCTTTGATGATTGTTTAACCTCTACCACCAAGGGAAAATAGTGAAATGAGGGAGTATAAGGGGAGGGAAAAATAGTGGGGGATTAGGGACTCTTGGGATAGATTTAGTTAGGGAAATATGGGATGTTTTGGGAGTTATCTATAAGGTTAGGGTTTGGGATTTTACAATAGGAAATTTTGGAAAGGGAACTTGGGATAGGGGATTAGTGAATTTAGGGGGTAGAGGAACTTAGGGAACAATGAAATCAAGGAAAAATGGGATAAGGGAATGATGGAGAGATGATAGACTTTGTAGCAAAATAGTTATCAAAACCCTAGGCAGCAATTTGTGTTTTGAGGAATTTGAAATGGTAGGGTTTGATTATTTGTTTAAACACTCACCACATCAACCATCATAACATAAACACCAAACTTGGATAAACAGGAGAAGTGGAGCTCAACCTACTTGGAACAATGTGAATTCGTGTGTTTTTGGTGATTGGAGGTCGTTCTGGAAATTTTCAAGCTCTTTAGTTGTGTGTGTCGCGCATCCAGCCCAATGTGCCATGCCTCACCAATGCGTCATGCCCGTGTTATTTTACACTGGGTCCTGAGGCCCAATGTGTCACACCCAATGAGTGCACCGTGCCTCCTACTCAGTTCGCCGCACCAGCAACTTACAGCAGTTTTTTACCCAAACTTCACACTCACTCACCCAAATCGTCTTGCTTTGGTTCTCTTTTCTATTGGAATAGAAATGAACCTCAAACACTTGGATAGATGATTTATACATGGAGCTTTTAAAATTATTTGGCCAAAACCCATTTTCATAATGTTTTGCAAATGACTTTATCTCAAACTCTGTTTTGTTGGATTTTTTCACTTCTTTTTGACTTTGTGATGAATTAAATGACCTGAGCTTTGCCTGTTTTGAAGGTGTTGGAACTACTAGAGCTAAGGAAAGAAACCAGGGTGCAGATGGAGTGATACACAATGAAGAAAACAAAATTTCATGATTTTTTCACAATAAAGGTAAAATACTCTGTTTTTTCCTCAAAATAGAGTTTTGAGGAAAAACACATTTTCAAACACTTGGTGATGAATTTTATTGATGTTGAAACCTCCTCATGGCCTACTAGAAATTATTGGACACTTTGGCACATTTTTTTTAATGAAATCCTAATGAAACCCTGACCTAATTGACAATGAAACCCTAAAGACAACCTTTTCCAATTTTAGATAAAAAGAAGACTGTATATGCCTTTTTTAATGAACAGACATGAACCAGCAAGTAAATGACATGAGGGACATGAGGAAAACCACTCGTCAAATGATCCATGTGCCTAATGGAATGCAGATGACTGGGCGAGACTCCTAACATGAAATGCAACAAGAGGATTTGATCTCTGATGGAGGGATGAAGATACTGACACTAACACATGTCATACATTCTGTGTTGTGCACATGTGGTATTGTGTGCATGTTGTACATGTTGTGTTGTGTACATGTGGTATTATGTGCATGTTGTACATGTTGTTTTGTGCACGTGTGGTATTGTTATGTGTATTGCGTAGTTTTTGTATCGTGACATGTGTATTCGTTGTGTTATACTCTGTGAATGTATATCTATTGTGTTTTACACTAGGTGTAAGTGTTTGTACTGTGTGGTGTTGTACACCACATGTAGGTCTATGTGTTGTTGAAGTTTCTAAGTTTACTTAATTTAGAAACCCTTCATGCACTTTTTCTGATTTATTCCTACCTACTTGTTAATTTCTCTTTAACAAGTTATTTACAAAGTAAATACTAAAAATAAACACCAGTGCATGCTCAACATATTACAGATCAACAACTAAAAGAAACAAGAAAAAACACACCACATGACACCATTATTTTTGGACCAATGTCCCTGAAAAAACCCAATGTGGGAAAATTGGGGCAACTATTTAGAGGGTTTTATTATTATGCAGTTTCAGAATACAACCCGGATGCCATAAATGGCTCACCTAACAGAGAATTCCCTCAACAATAGTACCTCTCAGTCAGAGATAGTTATTCCAGCTAAATCACCAGATGAGTCATCCCATAAAAAGAATGCAACTTATGTTGCTTTGCATCACTCTGATAGGGACTGTGTCACCCTATCCAGCTCTCCAGCTCTTAGTCTGTCGCATGAAATTCTCCCAACGTTGCCTCTAGGCCCTGCGTCAGCCTCTCTGGGATTTGCATCAGCTTCTGGAGCCTCTGTGTCAGCCCCTAGACCCTCTGCATCTCACACGCTAGCCCTCTCTAGCTCTGCGCGGCTCCTGGCTGCATTTACGTGGCCATTGGCTGCCTCTGCATAGCCTCTAACTGGCCTTTTGTCAACCTCTCCTGGCTATGCGCTGATCCTCTTGGTACTAACTCTACCTCTCTGCTATGTATTCACTGCCCCTTAGTTGCAACTCAGATCACTCACTCGATTTCCTCAGCAAACCTTGCCCCAGAAAATCAAATTCTTGATCTCTCTTAGTGTGTTCTCCAACTAACCCTCAAGCCTCTTCTTATATTTTTATCATTGTTCCATCAACGGCCGATATTAAATCTCTAATCAATATCTAAGATTAGATTTGGCTTGATCGTAAGCCCCTTATTATTAACTTGTATTTTGGTGTCAGGTCCTAATCACCCAGAGCGAAAATACTTGGAAGTTTTTTTATCGCTAATCTCTTTAGGGACATTTTTATTGTGTGTTCTATGCTCCTAGCCGACCTAGCTTTCAATTTTCTTGAGTCTTTAAGTAGATCTTATAAAAATTATTCAAAGTGACTGACCGACCATCTCGATTGTCTCAAAGACTTCGTGGGCTTTCACTTGCGAGTCCAGAGCCTTCTCCTAGAAGGCATAGGAGTGATTATGCTAGTGGTTTTCAACCAATGGCAGCAGGCGCATCAAATATTGATCCTCCACTTAGAGGCATTAGTTTACAAGATAGACCTGGTACTACTACAAAGTTAGAGAGGAATAGGCCAGTTCTTTCTCAAGTACTCTCCAAGTTAGAGAATAGTATTGAAGTAGAATAGCTTTCAAAGTCGGTGTGGCTCTGAATTCTCCTCTCTCTCCTGATCATCTAGATGTATTGTTATATATTGCAACTTCGACTCACAGGCCTTCGAGCCCAGGTCCACACACATCAATCCCTTCGATGACCACTACTGGAAGCATGGCATCCACCACGAGTGTTGCGAGCATGCAGACTCCCATATCTATCAAGTGGGAGGAACTATTTCCATCCCTTCTACATCCTTATTTGGGTCTGCTGTCAGCACATCCTTATTTGGGTCTACTTCCATTCTGTCGATGAATGGAAGTTCTCAAACTAATGCATCTAGTTTTGGGTTTTTCCCTTTTGGAATTCCCTCTCAAGGTATTCCTTTAGTTCAGTTGAATGTACCATCAACCGCCTCCACATCCATGATGAGTGGATCGGCTTCTTTTCAGGGTTTCCCATTTAGAAGTGGTCATATACCACATTCCAATCTGACAGTAGGATCTATGTCTTTTCCTTTTACAAGTCAAGGCAGTAATCCCTTTCAAAGTTGGACAAACCTTGTGGTTAGTGGGATTGGAGCTGGGAACCCGTTTTTCGGCCAACAAGGGAATGTGTCGTACTACTCGGTCAATTCATTTCAAAGTTTTCCACCCTTAGCTAATTCTTGGAACCCTTACTAGGGGCTATCAGCTCCTTACAATAAGTCATTAGGGGGAAACTTTATCGGTTATGGAGGATTTCCGACTGGAGTTGGTCAAACTCCGAGTTTTGCTGGACCACAAGGGTCACCTTTTAGTCCAGTAGGTTCTACCAGTTACTTCGAGCAACCTAGTTCCTTTCAAAACCCAGGTAATTCTTTTCAAACTTTTGGGAACCCCACCCCATCTGGGTGGAATCCCCAAGGTCCTCCACGACTTCCGTTTCTAGCCATGCTTAATTTTCCAGACTTGACTAAGTTGAAAAATGATCCAGTTAAGTACAATCCGGCTTGGCCTCCAGTCCCAACCAAACTTCCATCGGATATTCCGAAATTTGAAGGGAAGAATGGTGAAGACCCGAGCAACCATGTAACCACATTCCATTTATGGTGCTCATCCAACTCCCTGATCGATGATTCGATCAGGTTGAGATTATTTCAGCGTACCTTAACAGGGAATGCAACCAAGCAATATATAGAGTGGCTAGGAGGCACCTTTACTTCTCTCGCTGATTTGGCTAACACTTTCTTAAACCATTTTCAGTTTCCTATCCATTATGAAGCCGAAACTGAACTTCTGGCCAATTTTCATCAGGACACAGCTACTCACATTTCGGATCATATACAGGAATGGAGATGGAGAAAAAGGCTCATCAAAACCGAAATTCCACCTGAATTCCATCTTGAATGGTTTTTAAAATTATTACAACCCGAGATCTCCAAGGATGTTTCTATGTCCACTGTTTATTCCGAAGATCAGGCTATCTTTCACGCCCAACAGCTAGAACTGATATATTCTCAATCTAGGACTCTTCAGAAAATATTACCTGATGCTCCTAAATCTACGGTTGATGTAGCCAAAATGAATCCAATCCCTCATGCTCATGGTATAGCTAGATCAGTTGATGCAAATACAATGAACCTTTTAAACCAATTGTAGCATTTGTCTTTACAAACAGCTTCTTCCAATCAGGTTGCATCGTCTACTCCTTCACTTTCCCAACCTTCTTCCATAAATGTCATACAGGCCTCTAACCCCAAAGGAAATCAATAATCTGATGGGACGAAGAAGGGACGAGGTAAAAAGAAGAATCAGGAAGGGAACGGTAATGCAAACAAGCCCGGTAATGGTTCCGATGAGGGTAGAAAAGAGTCTAAGAAGAAAGTTAAATTTCCATGCAAGTTATGCAGTGGAGATCATTTGACTCATCTCTGCCTAAAAATTCAAGATGCTCAGTGCTTGTTAGTGTAGCAAGGGTCTTCTAGCTCCCAAGCTGTCTTAACCAACCCTTTCCCCCAAGGGCACCAGTTTCTTGCTGGCACGAACTCAAACCCCGGTACCTCTGCATGGGGAAACCAGGAGGGGGACAATTCCTCAAATGTTTTCATGATGAGTTCTCATGTGAATGTGGCTACAAGGTCACATGATTATGGTGAAGCAGAATCATCTAAGGATAAATCTGTTCCCGGAACTATGGATCCACTTCATATTAAGCGACCGTCTGTCGAGTCTATACCTCGGATACCAAAAGGATCCACCAAGCACGCGAATATTAACCCTAATGCTAGGGTAGCCCAGAACTATTTGATTGTAGAAGAATTGGCTCAAAGTGCTTGCGCTATGTCTGCTTTAGAGGTACTCCAGTTGTGTCCTTCTCAAAGAAGTGCTTTGCTTTTGGCAATGGGGGCAATAGATCAAAAAAATTCGTTAGCGCTCACTTTTGATATGCTCAATGTCAAAAAGATACTTCCTTGTCATATGGCTTTCCAGATAAAGTTTACTTACCAGAAAACCAATATTTTTTGAATAGTTATAGATGAGGGAGCTTCCACATGCGTAATGTCTATGTCATGTTGGAAGGAAATTGGGTCACCTGCAGTTGTTCCTTCACCCATTCTCTTGTCATCATTTGACGAACATTCTCATAGGCCACACGGGATTATCCCGGCCTTTCATATATGTGTTGGACGAAAGGTCGTTAATATCAAAGTAGAAATCGCTGATGTCAACCTAGATTACAATCTCCTCTTAGGAAGGAATTGGATTTATGAAATGGATTCCGTATTGTCATCTTTATTCCACGTCCTTTGTTTTTCTCATGAGGGGATAATTGTTAAAGTTGATCAATTGGATTATTCTTCGGGTGATTCTCATGCAACTTCGGATTCTACCGTTCCATTGGTGGGAGCCTTTACAGAAAACATTTGTTCGAACTCATTATTTTTCGGATCCTGGGACCTTACCTTCCTCTGCAACCACATTAGATGAAGGGCAGGTGGGTGGAATAGAATCTCCTATATCTGTAGTAGAACTTAGAAGTGAATCTATCGATAAATCTACAGACAACCATGCCACTCCTTCTTCGGAAAAGGAGTTAGATGGTGATGTGGCTCCTTCTTAGACCCTTGACTCCACTTCTGATTTGGATTGCCTAGATATAGTTTTATCTGACGAAGCAATTTTTCAAGCAATGACAATTGTAGATTGACCATTGGAAGATTTACATCATCATTCATATTTTTTTCCTCCTTTGCATGAAGTCAAATCTAGGTCCTCCAATCTACGTACCAGCAATGTTTGTATGGTTTCAAATCCTTTTGCTCCAACACAGTTATCTGCCGAAGGTAATATATTGATTGGCTCAAGAATTGTACCTATAAACATCTCTAGGAACAAGTTAGCGGAGCCCCTTGATGGGATTTACCTTAAGAAGCATTTTGTTTAGGTTTCAGCCAAGAAATTACTTCTTTGTATATATTATATTTTTGTACATATTTTGTGGGGGCATGTTGTGGTATCAATCATTCATCAAGATAAAAACAAACATCAAAAATTTGGAACTATATATATATAGAAATATATATATTATTATATATATATATATATATTATATATATATATATATATCATAAAATTTCCCGTGTGTAAATAAAAGTGTTCAAACATAATATACAAAATCAGGACTAAATGCCCATAATCATGTCCAGTCTATCTATCAACCCAGCTCAAGATGAGCGACTAAGAAGGTGACTACTACGTTGGCCACACGCTGAAGTATGCAAACCCAGACTTATGGTACTCCTACCACGCAGTGCTGCATCTCCTCAGGTAGGTATTCTACAACCACCATCGATACCTGGTGAGTCAATCTCACCAAGTTTCTTTGGACTGCATATAAGACCCTCTTTGTCTCAGCAACTACCTCTTCGGCACCTCTTCCACGATGCCTGTGCCACGGAGATCCGTCTGGTCATAACGAACCCACATCTGGAACATGATCATTATGTCAATATTTTAATCCCATCAAAAATATTTTTAAGTTCATATTCATATTTAAAAAACGTAAAAAAAAATCTTAAAAATTGATAAAAACTTTAAAAATTGTTACCTATCTCTCCCCATGTTGCATTTGATGGCAGTACCAAGTCTTGATCTCCTCTGAAATCCATGCCAGCATATGGATAGTCATCCACAACGATGATTTGTTGTTCCTACCAAGAGAAGAACTCATCATCGAAAGCAATCCTCAGCACGTCCCCACCTCCAAGTCGTTTCATCAGGTCGGCCCACCTACCCGTCTGAGGATCTCGAGGGCTACTGATAGAGACTGATACTCTAGGATGCAGCCCAGACACCTTCTCAAAGAAGAAGGAGCATAAAAGTCCCATATCCAAAATTTTTGGTCTGCCCTTTCTGAATGGAGGACAACTGGCTCTTCATATTGGTAAGAAGAGGTGTACACCAGTTAAAAACAGTGGTGAGGAACTCCACGGCCAAGCTCATTGATACTCGTGAAGCTTGGTGCAATGGGGCTGATCCGTTTACCCTAGCTATTGTGAACAGTTGAATCCTCAGGATAAGCTCTCGACATGTTTTATTGGAATCTAACTTTCAAATTTTTTTGGACGCCCTGGACAGTAAATGTGTACGTAGTCTTCCACTGAAATACTACCTCGTGTCCAGCCAGTTGAATGTACAACCTCTCCTCTCCGAGAGAGACCAGTGATAAAGTAAATATCCTCCACCTCTATCCTCAAAGGCATCTAATCAATCATAAATGCATCATCTTCGACACTCCAACAGTGGGCATTTTGAAAAATTTCAAGAAGCCACATCCCCTTAATGCATCTAATGCCTGTTGATCATTCATAACTTCATTATCAATGATAGTATGTTCCCTCTCTCTCCATGTGATTGTCATCCTAAAAAAAATTGAGTTTCAACCGTTAGATTTTTGTATTTAAATTTCAAACCACGTATACGCGGGTCCCTTTCACACATAGTTGGGTGTAGGGCCTTTATATACGCGGGTCGATAACATACAACCCGCGTATATGCCGCATTGAAATTTTTAACATAAAGTCCTACGGTCAAACCTTAATAAAAATTCCTAAAAACAATCACAAAGTAATGCAAGCTTAAATTGAGGGTTACCAGATGATTTTGATCCAATTTGAACGGTTCAATTTTTTGGGGGGCAATTTTGCTCTTTTTTCTCCACAACTTTTGCTCTCAACACAAATGGTGAGTCAAAAGGTCATTTTATAGCTTTGAAAATGTCGAATTTTTTCAAAACTTGATTTTTTTAATCTCATGAATCTTTTAACTTGTGAGCTTGGATTGCCGAGAATAGGTTGTTTTTTCAAGGTGTTATGGACACTTCTTCAAGATTTTATATCGGTTCCATGACCGCTGACCCATCATGGCAAATATCGTTTATTCACTGGCACATAGGTTAGGGAAACCATTTTTCCGTTGCATCTTGCATACTAGCCTCCATTTGTTGATACACTAGCCATAGGGTTGATCCCATCGTGTTATGGTTAGTAAACCATGTTCACTCACCGATTTTTTAAATCATGACACGATGGTAGAGCCATCCTTTACATGGGCATCATAGTTAGCACCTAAATGACATTTTTTGCCCACACTGAGATATTGAGTAGCCTCGAGAGTCCTCTTTAGTCCCACCATGACTTGTGTGTTGAAGGCTTATTTCTCTTTGCTTATTTTCTTTGTTCTGGCCTTATACCTTAGAGGCTCCTTTGTGTTGAGTTGTTCTGTTGCATTGCATTTTGACTCTTTGCTCCTTTTTGCCTTGAGCCGACTTCACTTGGACTCGTATTTAAGCCACTTATTTGACCATGTCTTCTGCAAACTCAAACCTACAATCACTTAACTTCTGAAACTTGACACACCCTTTGATCCGTGGAAGGAACAACCCTTTGAGTGTCCTTGACCAGTTTCGCCTCCCTGCATTGAGCATAGGATTGTTCCCATCCCAAGAACTAGATCATATGTTTCACTGACACTCGTTCTTTCCACTCTACTATAACATTCTTTTATTCTTTTTCCAGCTTAAAGAAAAATACAAAAAAATTGTATGTTCCAAAAAAGAGTAGGAACGGGACAACATTTCCATATATTGTTGGCAGCTAGAGTCAATTATGTCACCCTTGAACAAAGCACTCAAAAGAAATTTTCTCCTCCATTTTGGCTGGGATTTTGTTTGACTTAGGTACGCTTTAACCTTGTTATTGAGTCAGTTCTCCTCCGATTGGTTATCTCTTCCAATCATATGGAGAGTTCGCTCGTGCCTCTTGCATGATGAACTTATACAGAGTTATCATATGCTGCCACATAGTCATCATTGAGTCATGCTTTTGTTCAAGGGAAGTAAGCTTGAGTTGGCCTCTCTGCGGTGTCTCTTGACCTATTTTTCACTCGGCCATCCCTGGTTGTTAGTATCTTGTTTTTCATCACATCAGTTATATTGGTCCTTTGCTCATGCCGGTTTGAGAAGGTCTCCATTGACTTCTTGCTGGCAGGTCTTGTCCTTATCAACGACGACATATTTCTCTAAGGGCAGGCCTAGAGCCACACCTTGGCCCTATTTTCATTATTGATAGGTCACCTTGTGCTCAGCATCAATCAGTATGATGGGTCTTTGACTGAATGGTTTCCCTTGTGTTCGACTTCAGCTTTCATTATCACACATTAGGATTCGTGTAGTGCCTTGGTTTCCATTTAACCCTATTGGTGGATTCCTCGCCTCTATGTCAGCTTTCATTATTGGTTGGTTTAGAGGTTTTCTATCTTGCACTAGCTACAACTTGTGTACGTTGAAAATGTGCTTCGGTTGGGTAACTACATCTTTTTTTGCCCAATTCCTTCCACATTATTGGCCTACAGGTTACACTCGTTCTAGATTGATGAAGGATGCCTTAATGCCTTCCTTCTAGCGGATAGTTTCCTATCGACTACGACCCATTGCTTTGGGGCAAAGATCTAGATTCCATTTGGTAGTACCTTGGGGTTTGCAATCATGAGTGGAAGATCCTTCACTACTGACAGTGGGAAACCATCATTTTCCGCTAATTGATAGATTCTTCCAGGTATTCGACCTTAGCTCATTCATTCACACTTGTTAGATTGTACTAGGTACCTTGACTCTCATTATCATTATCGGTGAGTAGTCTCGCGTTTAGTTAATGGTATACATCAATGATCGATAATCAAACAATTTCTCACATGGTCGACTTCAGATCATTTATTCCCATTATGTAGAAATGTACCCCGGCATTCGATGAAGACCTCAAGTTGCACCAGCATTCTTTGGTCCACTTGTCAATTGCTCCTGTTGTTTCTAGTTGACACCATCCACATTATATGTTGTAATCTTTCACAACGACATCTTATATGCTGGCATCCAAGTTGCGATGTAGTATCATCTTATTCCATCATGTTCATTTGGTACTATTGGGATCAACTTTTGACATCAGTGATCAGCTTTATCCTTCAACTTCATTGATCATCTTTTTATATATGTGATGTTCAGACATGTACTTGTTCGATCATGATCAGATGATCCATTATGTACTTTCAATCTTTTATACTTGTATACATTGTGGATCCGCTTGTACCTGATATGCAGACATGCTTTACTTTCTCTGAGCATGGGTATGCCCGCCTCAGACAGTTGTTTCTTTCTAATCTTCTTTTTGATGGCTTAGCAAGCTGAAATATGGTGAAGTCCTTTTCAATTTTCGATAGGTTTCCTTTCCATATACTTAATACATTTCAGCCATCATACACCCCTTCTGACCTCATATATTAGGGGGCATATGTTATAGCTCCAAATATCACCCTTGGTATTTGTGATGCTTGGTTTATGGCCTAGGGCAACCCCTCCTTCCAGACTTGGTCCAAATATTTTTTTTAAAGTGTTTTACTCCTTATACGCTACTTTTCCCTGTGATAAAATCATGTACATGCGGGTTAGTCAATACCCAACCCGCGTATATTTGTTAAAACACTTTAAAAAATTAAATTTCCTTAACTATGGGCGGAGTTCACGGGTTTTACCTATTTATTACCTCCTAGTGCCCGTGGCCCAACTGTTCCCAACTGTGTCCCAACTAAAAAACTATTTGGGAGAAGTATAAATAAGACTTCTATGGGAAGGCCTGAAGGAGGAGAGAAGAGATAGAATTACTATACTGAGATTATCCCCTGGTCAAGTCTAAAGTATCCCTGTGCTTCAAGCACTTCCCCAAGTTCAGGAAACCCTTGTTTCCTTGAGTGTTGATATTCTCCCACTTGCTTGAGATATCATGGTATTGGTTATGGAAGGAGGTTGTTGAAGACTGGGACTGGATGGACCTGGAGGATGGTTCCACTTGGAGCCGGAACAGGAACATTCAGGGAACTCTTTCCATGTTTATTATAGTTTCCTACAATAAAAAGAAACGATGCCTTGTTCCTGAGATCGACTTTTTTTATGCATCAGATGTTACTGTTATAATTCATGTATGAATGATTATTTTAATGTATAACTAGGCATCTTACTTATATGATATAAAGTTGATTTTATTAAAATGCTTTATCTATATGCTGCTATGTATGCTCGTATTGGTTGATTTGTAGATTCAGAGATAATTAGGAGTTGCAGAGGGTCTGAACCCTGCTGGAACTACACAAACGAAGGACATTCGGGTATGTTCATCCACACATAGTTTGTTTATTTAAGCATGTTGCCTGAGTTGTATATGTGTTTCTTGTTGTAGATTACTCTTGCTCTGTTGGGGTTCTGACCCAAAGCCCTAGGGTACTTATTCCCGTACTAACAACCATGTCAAAATCAACAGTCAACTCACAGTTATTATTCATAATACTACAACTAGCACCCACTTGCACTCAAGTGTATATCAGCTATCTCAGCACATATTGTGTTAGTACAATCACCTTAAAAAAAAAATCGTTCCTTCATGAAAACTTATAGAAACATGCCCATATATGCAATTATTGAAACATTCAAACAACCTAGAAACATACCATATTGATAAACCAAATATACAACATAAACAAACTCATACCTCAACATATCTTAAGGGAGGCTATCACATCTACACAAGTCAGTCCAAATTAGTATGACATAATATCACAAGCATATCAACTCATACCTGAATAACATAACCATAACCATCTGCACAGGCCAATATATATTAGCACGATACATATAACATCATCATCTTAAATGAACTAACCATAATCATCATGTGTATGACCACAATGCATATACAAAAAGTTAACTACCATGCATGACTATTCGACGCATGTGCATATGACTGTACTAAACAACTAGCATCTATTATGAACGTAACCACAACAACATAGAATGACAAGCATATGCATAACCATAATGCATATAACAACAATTAACCAACATACTTGCATGCCAAACATACACTACATGTATGACGATATTCTTTTACCCTGAGGTCTAGTGTTACAACCTCGCTTTGATGATATGCATCTCCTACTCTATCTCATCCAACATATCAGCATCATAACATACCAATGACATCATGATGACACAAACTACATCATGGCCACCACGATACATGTTTGACCTACCATGCATGCATAACCATAACCATGAAAATGTATGCATAACACCATATAGACACTGACATTCATAACATCAACATCATCGACTTCTACTTGAAAACACAACTATAACAATGACCTTCATCATGCATACATAATAAGCACATATACAACCTACATGCATGCATGACAACCACATTCTGTCCATCTGATCCAAGGGTTGAACCATGTTATGATACCACCTTAGGGTATCAGATATGAGAACGAAAGCTAGACACCACCCAAAGAGAACGAACCTCGCTCTGATACCAACTTGTAATTCCCTCCTCCCACACTTACCCAAGTTTACCGGTCCACTGGGGTAAATATGTGATGAAGAGTTACTATGATATGATTCAACTTCCTAGATCACCTTCAGGAAGTGGAATCGATAAAGCAAAACCTTATTGACCTTCCTCAAGTGCTACAGGACCCCCAATTGCTAAACCACCCTTCCATGTGTCCAAACCCTAAGTTAACATTCCTTTTCACTGGTTTGGTCTCCCAGTCACAAGAACAATCCTACATTTATGACATTGTAGGGCTCGAGTCATATACATAACCACTACAAGGGTGCGAATGAATTCTTTTTCATCCAGTTACGTGACTGAGACCGCGAAATTTGTGTCGCCTTTTGAGGGCTAGACTACAGGTCACTACCCATAACTTGATGAGACTTTCCAAGATAACAAATGACACCTAAACAAATCCTCTAACACAAAACTTGATCAAGGACTTGGCCTAACCAAGCCTAGCCATGACAGACATTCTCTCAAACACATCATGAACATGTAATCAACATGTCATATAAACACATCTGAGCATAGGGACTTCATACTTATCTGATAATTTTCAAGAAGGTCTTATGCCTCCTCATAATAGCCGCATTATCATTTATTAGGTTATGCATTCATTGTTCATTCATTTACTAAACAAAGCATGATGAGACTCGTAACTGAAGTTTGTCATAAACCATACTTGTAACCAACATATAACCAGAAGAATAACAATTATAGAACAACCATTAAGATCATATAACAACAAGCAAATTTACACATAATACACAAGAGGAGAAGAGCTCTTATTAACATATGAAAAATGTAACAAAGTCGGGGACTTCCATGTACCACCTGACCATAGATTGGGCTGAACCAAATCTTTATTTCAACCAATCAACCCCATGCCATATTTCAAGCATAAATGTGGGGCTTACAACATAACCAATCAAGGCTTCCTCGGGCTTTACTGCAATCCCACTAAGTGATTCCTAGGCCCAAACAACCAACATATAATACAGGACTTACTGCTTCCTCCGGACCTCTCCTCCTAAACCGTGAGAAATTTGTTTATCTCCACTCTCTAAGCTTTACCGTTTATCCTGCCATTACCAGTCAAGCGATTCCTACGCCCAATCAGGGTATTCACCATTAGGCTTTACCATGTACCTAGTCGTTCACCAATCGAGGATTCCTAGGCCCAATCGAGGGTGTTCACAACTAGGCTTTATCATGTTTCCCGCCATTACCATCTGATGGATTCCTAGGCCTTGTGATTTCCCTTGAGACCATCCCACTCAGTTTCAATATCATCTGACAATTTAGATCAACCAAATAAAATATAACCCCATCACACCATGGCTATCTAGAAATGGAAAGGCAAGGTTGAAATCCACTATCACACCTGGCAAGACCCATGTCAATGACAACAAGAGAACCAAATACACACATGCGTGTACCATGCATGCCAAATCTAGCAAGGAAAACAAACATACAAATTGATACCTAAAAGTAATCCCACTATAGGCACTTGATCCAACGCTTCCTTGCTTGATCTTTGCTTCCCTTTTCCTTCATTGTCCTTCCTTTGCTTTCCTTGATCCAATTTTAGAGTGCTATAAGTGTGCAAGAATATGAAAGAGAGAATAAAGAGAGAGCACCAAGCTAAAAATGACAAAAAGTTGTGAACTGATCCTCATAGGCCTTTTTATCAATGAGGCCTCCAATTTTTTTCATTTTCCATTATTTTCCTTCATTGTCCTCCTCACATGAAACGTGTGACCTTTCACCTTCCTTTTCTCCTAATTTCCTTTATTTTCGTAAATAAAATGCCAACTAATGCCTATTGACTTTCCAAAGCCTTTTCCATTGCCTTTGCCAATTTCCCTTAGCCATAATAAACCAAATGAATGCTCACTCTAGGATTTTTTTCCCAATATTTAGCTTGGAATACGTGTCCCATGACCTTGGTCTTTTTTTTCGTTTATTAACTTTATTACATGTATTTTTAACCCGAGGTTGTTACACATATATCCTCTCCCTAAATTTGACCAAACCATTTATTGTGAGATGATAATGTAGATCTTGTTCTTCTGTATCCTATTGTAACCTTTTCCTAAGCTCCATATATGTGTCATCCTGCTTTCCTTCTTGTAATACCCAATCCTATAAATTTGTCACATATGAAATCATATTTTCTATGTGATTCACCTACACTCTTTTGCTAAGAGCATTTGCAACCATGTTCTCTTTCCCTTTAATGTACATGATATCTACGTCAAACTCATTGATTGTGACCAACCATATAACTTGCCTAGAATTCAGATTCGATTGGTCAAATAGGTATCTCAATCCACTATGATCACTCATCAAGATTAATTACGTTCCAAGAGGATAGTGCCTCCACATCTTCAAAACATGGATAATCATTTCTAATTCAAGATCATGTGTCACATAGTTATGTTTGTGCTTATTCAATTTTCTTGATTTGTAACAAAACACCTACCTTTCCTACATAAGGACTCTTTCAAGCATATGTACACACCACAAACTATTTATCTTTTCCAGATCTATTGCTTTGCTTTCCTTGGAGACAACATGCCCCAAGTAATGTACCATTGTCTGAAGAAACTGCATTTTCTAATATTGTCATAAAACCAATTCTCTCTTAGCAATCTCAATATTGTTACTAAGTGGTTGGCATGCTCTTCCTCATTTTTAGAATATATCAATATATCATCAATGAACACAGTAACAAACTTGTCTAGATAGGGACACAACACACTATTCATCAGGAACATAAAAGTAGTTGGAGAATTATTCAAATCAAAGGGAACTACAACAAACTCATAATGCCCATACTTGGTTCATAAATTAGTCTTGTAAATATCCTCTTCTTTGATGCATACCTGATGGTATCCTGATATCATATCATTCTTCGAGAAAATTGTCTCTCCCTTCAAATGGTCAAACAAATCATCAATCCTCAGCCATGGATACCTGTTCTTGATGGTTACCTTATTCATCTGCTTGTAGTGAATACACAACCTGTGAGTACCATCCTTCTTCTTCACAAAAAAATCTAGTGCACCCCAAGGTGACACACTTGGCCTAATGTAGCCCTTGTCAAGAATTTCCTTAAACTGCAACCTCAATTCCACTAACTCTTGAGTTCTCATCCTGCATGGTGACTTCAATGTTGGTGTTGCCCCTGATACCAACTGAATAGAACATTCCACTTATCTATGAGGCATAAATATGGATATCTCTGTTGGAAATACATCCTAAAACTGCTATAAAACCATATACCTATTCAAGACTTTTTCATCCTCAACATCCTTACCTTTATCACTAGAAATATGCACTACAAATAACACACACCCTTTCCTGTCATTGTGCTTTTCCTATATAGTTGTGACCATTATAACGGATGTTTCCTTCTTCTTACCCTGTAAGATTCTTTGTTCCCCATTGTCATCCAAGCACTCAATGGCCTTATCATAACAATCCACCTTAGTCCTATGAATATAAAACCAATCCATACCCATAAGCATATTATATAATCCTAACAGAAGTAGATTCAAGTGTGCTGATGTAGGCATACCATTCAACTCAAATGCACAAGCTCTTACCCAATGATGAATTATTTTCTTTGTACTTGTATCCAACTACACTAACCAATATTTTGCATGCATCTTTTTTCTCAAGCCACACTTATCCACCACGTTAGGGTTAACATAACTATAATTAGATCTCAAATCAATAAAAATATAAACAAATTCATCACAAAGCTTACCATACATCTCGATAATAGATGCATGTTGATCTAATTGCCTATTATCTAATGTTGCATACATCCGAGGAATGCTCTGCCCAACATCCCCAACTGTCTGCACCTCCTGATCATTGTAGATTTCAAGCCTACCACCATGATATGATGTAAAATCCTTCCTGAAATGCTCCTTCCCACATATCTAACATTGCAACTATCCTTTACCTTCACCTTTCTTTTCCTTCCCTCCAAGTTGTGATCCATGTCCTTGTCCAACTACATTAAACTTCTTGTAAGGAACACAATTTTCCTTCTCACCTACATCTTGAGGTCTTGTTCGCTTCAACTGCCATTTACATTTATTCTTTTCTTTCTCTTTTCAACCTTATTGAGACTTTGTCTTACATTTTGATTGCTCATAATAGTGTTTCAATTTTATGATGGCTTCCTCCAATAATATAGGCTCATTAAACTCAATCTTGTCTTTGAATGCTACCAGAAACCCACTGATGAATCTCTAAATCTTTGCTTTCTTCTCTTTATGATAAGGCACATACCTCAATAGCTCCAACAATCTGCTAGTATACTCCTAATCGATCATAAACCCCATGTTCAACTCATATAACTCCTTTTTTCCAATCATCATAGTATCTCTCTGATAGATATTTATTCTTGAAAGTTATTTCAAACTCCCTCCAAGTCAGCTCCTCTTCCCAAATTCCTCTGACATTCTTCACATCTTCCCACCAAATATTTTTTTTACCTTAGTTATTTTGGCATTCATGTTCTCTAAATAATCATGCAATATGAAGAACCTATTCATCCTAGGTAACCAAGCTTCTACATCCTATGACTTCTTCATTTCTCCATCAAATGTAGGTGGCTTGGATTTCTTAAACTCATCTGACAAATATCTCTTATCCCTCCTCTTGTAATGATGGCCATGATACCTGTCTAAACCAGAACTAGAATAATGCCCATGTCCACTACTTCTCCTTTCAAGTGTGTCCAAGAATATTCCATCCTTGTCAGTATCATCCCTATCCAACCTGTGTCCATCATGAGATTTGCTACCATAGGGTCCATTAGTCTTGTCCTCCTATCCATGACTGGTCTGAAGAGGTCCCTGTCTTTGCAATTCTGAAAAACTATGAAGGATGGCTGCAATAACCTCTGTTTGTTTCTCCTGTGCCCTATAAAGTCTCTCTTGTGATTGAATGATTATGTCATTATCTACTTTGCAACTCCTTATTTCTTCCTTCAAACTTCTCAATGTGTCTGATATGTGAGGGGAGTACTCATCACCATGTTGCTCATCTGATTTCTAGGGACAGTCTCATGAACTATAGTCTACCATCTTTCTAGTCATATTTCTCTTCTTCCTGCAAGTATACCATGTCGGCTAAACCAAAATATAAGCATAACCAACATACCTCAATATAGTTCAGGGGAGGATATCTCATCTGCAAGGTCAACCAGATTAGCATGATACATGTATATTCACAATCATAACAATATATCAATGTCATCTCAAACATTATCTAGTTACCATGCATGACAATATCAGTTGTATATCATGACCTTATACACGACAACCATGCCCATAATAATATATACACAACAACATATAGACACTGAAATGCATAACATGTAAACATACAGTCGACACACATTCATAACAACCACATTCCAACAACAACAAAATCAAATTCCACATGGAAACACAACTGTAACAATGACCATCATCATGTATACATAACAAGAACATGTACAACAAACATGCATGCATGAAAATCACATTCTTCTCATCCAGTCCAAGGGGTGAACCATGCTTTGATACCACTCTATAACACCCTCCTCCCACATTTATCCAAGTTACCCACCTTTCAGGGTAAACATGTGCCGCAGAGTTACCATGATATGATTCAACCTCCTAGATCACCTTAAGGAAGAGAAATCGATAAAACAAAACCTTAATGACTTCCCCGAGTGATATAGGACCAACAAGGGATAAACCACCCTTCCATGTGCCCGAGCCTTCAGATAAGGCTTTATTTATGTGCACTGATCTCCCAAACACTAGAACAACACTTCATAATTTCGACTAAAACCCTCCTGATGCATGCATGATGCTTACAAGGGAGTGACTGTTGTCTTTTTCACCCAGTCTTGTGCCTATGATAGCAATATTTAAGCCACTTTTTTAGGCTAGGCTCCATAACTCTGCTCAGAACTTAATAAAACTTTTTAGAACCATGAACGACACAAGGAAAAATCCTTCCACACAAATCTTAGAAAATAATTTGACCTAACCATGTCTAGCCATGACAAGAATTTTGTCAAACACATCATGAACATGTAATCTACAAGTCATAACAAGATATATGAACATAGGCATCTTGTATAGTTGTAATATCATCTATTAGGTCATACATTAATTAAGAATTCATTTACTAATCAAAATATTATGAGATCCATAACTCAAATTTGTCCTAAAACCATGCTCAACCAACTTAATAACAATGATAGAATAACCATCAAAAGAAAATAATAACAAGCACATTTACACATTTATTCATAACAACCACATTCCAAAAACAACATCATCAAATTCCACATGGAAACACAACTGTAACAATGACCATCATCATGTAGACATAACAAGAACATGTACAACAAACATGCATGCATGACAATCACATTCTTCCCATCCAGTCCAAGGGGTGAACCATGCTTTGATACCACTCTATAACACCCTCCTCCCACATTTATCCAAGTTACCCACCTTTCAGGGTAAACATGTGCCGCAGAGTTACCATGATATGATTCAACCTCCTAGATCACCTTAAGGAAGAGAAATCGATAAAACAAAACCTTAATGACTTCCCCCGAGTGATATAGGACCAACAAGGGCTAAACCACCCTTCCATGTGCCCGAGCCTTCAGATAAGGCTTTATTTATGTGCACTGATCTCCCAAACACTAGAAAAACACTTCATAATTTCGACTAAAACCCTCCAGATGCATGCATGATGCTTACAAGGGAGTGAATGTTGTCTTTTTCACCCAGTCTTGTGCCTATGATAGCAATATTTAAGCCACTTTTTCAGGCTAGGCTCCAAAACTCTGCTCAGAACTTAATAAAACTTTTTAGAACCATGAATGACACAAGGAAAAATCCTTCCACACAAATCTTAGACAATAATTTGACCTAACCATGTCTAGCCATGACAAGAATTTTGTCAAACACATCATGAACATGTAATCTACAAGTCATAACAAGATATATGAACATATGGATCTCGTACTTATATAAGAATCATAAAGAGGTTTGATGCCCT
Organism: Pinus taeda; assembly: GCA_000404065.3. Taxonomy (NCBI): domain Eukaryota; kingdom Viridiplantae; phylum Streptophyta; class Pinopsida; order Pinales; family Pinaceae; genus Pinus; species Pinus taeda. The sequence continues at coordinate 37,838 of APFE030586555.1, forward strand.
CTCATAATAGTTGTAATATCATCTATTAGGTCATACATTAATTAAGAAGTCATTTACTAACCAAACATTATGAGATCCATAACTCAAATCTATCCTAAAACCATGCTCATAACCATCATATAACCAACATAATAACAATGATAGAATAACCATCAAAAGAAACTATTAACAAGCACATTTACTCATCAAATATAAGAGAAAAATAGCTCTTATTAACATATGCAAAATCCAACCAAGTCAGGGACTTCCACGTACCACCCCACCATAGATTAGGCTGAACCAAATCTTTCTTTTAGCCAATCACCTATGTGCCATATTCCAAGCATGAACGTGGGACTCACAAAAAAACAACTAGGGCATCCTCAATCTTTACTGTGTATCCCGTCATTACATCTTGGCTTTACCGTGTATCCCGCCATTATTGGTCAAGGGATTCCTAGGCCAAGCAATAAACATACACTACAATATTTTTCACAATCCCACCATATACCGGTCAAGGGATCACTAGGCCCTAAACAAGCATGGAGGTCGCCATATTTCTCCACCTAAACCATGAGGAATTTTCTCATCTCCACCCTTAGGATTTACCATGTATCCCACCACTTACCATTCAAGGGATTCCTAGGCCTTTGGGAATTTTCCTGAGACCACCCCACTTAGTTTTGAAACCATCCGACAATTTAGAACAACCAAGTAAAAGAACCCCATCACACCATGGCTATCTGGAAATGGAAAGGCAAGGTTGAGAACCATTTTTAGACCTTTAAAAACCCAAGCCAATGATAGAAAGAGAACCAAATAAACACATGCATATACCATGCATGCAAAAAATAGCAAGTAAATCATACATGCAACTTGATACCTGCAAGCAATCCCACGTTAGCCGCTTGATCTAACTCTTTGTTGCTTGACCCTTTCTTCCCTTTTCTTTTTTTTCCTTCCTTTTCCTTTCTTTCTCAAATGCTAGAGTGCTCCAATAATTCTATAAGTGTGCAAGAGGAAGAGAGAGTAGAGCCCCGGATGCGGGTGTCCATCGTCAAGAAATGGAGGAGCCACATGGCGAGCACGGGCTGCCACGTGAAGCTGTAGGCGCCTTTAATGCCTCAGGCCGCCAAAGCTCAGAAGTGGGAGAGGCTTCAGGGCATCCTTAATGGAGGCGCTTGAGGCGTGGGAAAACCTGCGCACTGCATTTACTGAGGGTCCCTTCAATGCAGAGGTTGATGAGTTTAAGTCTGCTGGTTTGTTGGAGATGGAGGCAATACGCTGGAAGGAAAACTCTGGGCATGTTGAGAACTTGCGTCGAGAGCTGGTGGTTGAGCGCTGGAAGGAGGCCCGCCTCATTTCCTCACTTCTTAGCCTGTGTCTTTGCTCCCTTGAGCTCAGCTCCATCCCAATTTGGGAGCAACAGGCTCTTTGTCATCTCATCACTGGTAAGCAAAGAGAAGGACTGGTGGGTTTCATGGTGTGGGAGAGAATGCCTTGCAGGTGAAGCTCGGGACGTGGAGAATCCTCCCGACCCCCTGCAGCGAACACTCATCACCACTGTTGTTGTTGCTACTGTCATCGCAGAAGGGGAGCCACCCCAATTCTGCCATGCCAAGCGGTGGAGGTGGGAAATTCTAATGTTGGGGAGCCCGTGTTACCAGCCTTCGGCTCAGTTATCTTCTCTTTGGGCAGCTCCAGGGGAAATCCAGGCATCAACGCACATATCTCGGTGTTTTTTACAAAAATTCCAGAGGGGAATGAAGAGGGGTCGTCGCTGGTTCTTGGGGAGGATGGCAGAGCGCGCGGCAAAGAGAAGCTCACATCAGATGAACCATCAAATGCTGAAGAATGCTCAGGAAAGGGTAAGGGTAAGTGTCCAATGGGACAGACGTCTTCTGTGGAAGGCACTTCAGGAGCAGCGTGCCCTCTGCCACCCTCTCAATCCCGTGAACCAGAATCGCCTACCCCGAAGAAAAATCCCATCGATATATGGGAAGGAATTCCAGAAGATCAATGGGGGTGCACAATTGAGGAAGAGAAGCCTGAGGATTAGCTCCAGAAGGCGTCACCGTGTCGTTGCCTCCCACACTCAGGTTGAATTCTCTCAGGTCGGGGTCCTGTCAATTTCAAGTTTACGTTTTGTTTCTTGTCTGTTTTCCGCAATTTGCTTTGTCCTGTACGTGGCTATAGAAGTTCTAGTAGGAGTGAAGTCGTCAGTTTTGTACCCGGGTCAAGGCATGGCCTGTCTTTTGTATGTTCATGGTTTTGTCGTCGGGTACAACAGCAGTTTTGCATTACAAGCTTGTTCTGGAAAAGCCCCTGCGTGGGTTGTCATGGCGCTCCTCTAGAAACTCTCAGTGTCGGTCTTTTGCTAATGTCGCGGTCTTTTGCTAATGTCGCCCTGCGAGGCAACTGTATGTGTCGGTCTTTGCTACCCATGGAGCCACAGATGGCCCTGGGCTTCCAGCTTCTTTGGATGTAATATTCTACTGTACATTTTAATATAATAGTAGTTAGTATTTCCGAGAAAAAAAAAGAGACAGTAGAGAGAATAGAGAGAGCGCTCCAAAACTGAACTATCAAAATTAGTGTACTGATCCTCATAAGCCTTTTTATCATTGAGGCCTCTATTTTCTTCAATTTTCCATTATTTTCCTACTCACATGCAAAATGTGACCTTTCACCTTCCTTTTCTCCTAATTTCCTTTATTTTCATAAATAAAATGTCAATTAATGCCCATTTTCCTTTTCAAAACCTTTTCCATTGCCTTTGTTGATTTCCTTTAGCGATAATGAACCAAATGAACACCCACTAGGATGTTTTTGCCTGAAAGTGATATTTGTTTGTATATATTGATTATGGAAAGGTACTAAGAATGATTCATAATTAACTGAAATAAGAGTACATTTAATTATCTTTGTTGGTTTTAAGTGATATTTATAGTTATTAATCTATATTGGTATTCTACATTGCATGTGTATTTACAATATAGAAGAAAGTGATGTGGATTGTATTTAGTACCACTATCCTTATTGGAAAATGGTATGAGCATGAATGTCTTTAATGGTTTTAAAGATTAAATTTTTTCTCATTTCAATATGGTTATTATTCCCTATCGTCTACGACATGGGACTATTAGTAATCGATTTTTAGTCCTCGCACTAATCTGTCTTGAGACTACCTAAAGTTTACCTTCCCTATTTCATGAAATATGGTCATCCAAGCTATCAAATAAATGTATTGATTTCTAAGATCAATAAGAATTTTGATCATCTTATTTGTGTTGGCATTATGTTTCTCGTATGGTTATATGTTACGGATGTTGTACTTGATGGCAACACCCATGGCATGGCTCTCAATATGATAAGAATTAAGAAGTACACAGGAGAATAGTTCAGAAGATGCGTACCCGCAGGTATGCCATGCAGGGACCGCGTCCCGACACGCAGGTTACCCATTCATGAGGTGCGCACCCCCAGTACACACTCTTCAAGGCTGTAAAGCACGCACACGTGGGGTTTCTTATGTTTAACCCTTGGTATTTAGCCAACGGTATTGTATTATTATGGTTTTGGCTCGTGGTATTGGTCCATGATTTGAGGAAGAGCTTGCCTATATAAAGCAAAGGAGATCATTTGGCTTGAGCATCTTTTGAAAAATTGAATATCTTAAGATCTGAAATATTGGGTTCTTGGTTTAAAAGCTTGACCTATAAAAGAGAAGTTGAAAGCGAATCTGTGAAGGGTGATCTCTCAAGCGCAAGATCAGATCTGAGCATCTGACTGTGTTTCGGCCCTAATCAAAGGTATGCAGGTGTTTAACGGTGCGAGTGTGTGGGCACGCAAAGCAGAAGAAGGATAAATGCGTAGGTACACAGTGGAGACAAAGGCGTAGTGCGTGGGTACGCAAAGGCGACAAAGGCGCAGTGTGTGGGTACGCAGAGTGACGGAGGTTCAGGTGCGTACGCACAGAAAAAGTACACGGCGCGATAGTGTCTTTGGGTGCGTGGCTTCAGTGAAGCACGCGGCACGATAGTGTATTTAGGTGCATACTGTATGCAACGCAGTAGAAGAAGTAGTGCGTGGTCACACAGTGCAGCAGAAGGAGCTCTGCGGGTCTACGCAGAGAAGCAGAGGGTGAAGTGCATAGCAACGCAGGCCAATAAAAGGAAAACTGCGTATCTGTCTTAAGATCTTCTGTTGACTGAATTTTTCTGTTGATAAGGTGTTCTGGGTTCAGTTCTGTTATTTTTGATCTGGTTACTGCAGCTGACTGTGTAATTTACATGTACTTGATGATTATTTGATGTATATGGATCCAGTTTGAAAATTTATGAAAAGTGGTCCTTGAAAAGAAGTAGGGGGTTGTAGCTCCCTTCCAGGCAGACTGGAAAATGAGAGAGAGTTGTAGCTCTCTGCAGGTTGCAGCCTGCGTACTAGTAAAGGACTGCACCAGTACAAGACCATTATAAAAGGAGTTTCTAATTTGAAAGAAGATAGAGACATATTGCAGCAAGTGGTTTTCACCCACATTGGATTTCCACCTTATATCTCGTGTTCTTTGATGTGACTGTCTTTTTTTCTTGTTCATGCTCATTATTTTATGGTACTGATACGCAAAAAATAATTCAAAGTGTAAATAAGGAAGATTTGGTAAAAGAACTAGATAATACTGATCCACCCCCCCCTCTCAGTATTATTTTCAACACTAATATTGTCACTAAGCCTCTCGATAGAATCAAGTTTGAATATTTTAGGAAAATGTTAGGAATACTTGTGAACTCCTTTTCCCATTAAGGGAGAGTGTTGTAGATAATGGAGAATATGTAATTTAGGAGAGAGTCGGTTGACTAGAGCCTTAGATTAGGAATTAGATCCTACTTCTGAGGCAATTGTTCTAACTTCGCTACTTATGTGAAGATATATATAATTATATATATATATATATTATATTATATATATAATATATATATATTTGATTGTAAGATGAAAGTAGTAAAGTTTTTTGCCAGAGATAGTCTCCAGTTGAAGCTCCTCACCTTAGAGCTGCCCATTTTGACTAATAAAGTCGATTCTTTAAATCTTATCAAGATTATCTCCAACTAGTTAGCTTCCTATATTGGTGTATGGTTGAGATATTCACTCAACCAAGAGATTGTATGGCCAAGATAGATTAGCTATCTCAAGAAATATTTGCCTATATTGATAATGTATAATTATTTGATATGAATATAGAATTTTTGGGGTGCATTTAGAAAATCGTAGTTTCTATCAGAGCGTATTTAAGCCTAGGCCCGAATCCCTCACTTGAGGGCCCAAGTAAATCATGCGAAGAAGAAATATAATTTTTTTGGGTTGATACCATTATGAAGGTATCGTTGTTGCCACTACTATGCAACTAGTATTTGTTGCTAAAACATATGTGGAGGTCGATTATTCTAACTAGAGAGGTCGACTAGTAATTTCTAGTAGCGTATGTCAAAGCTACTTGTTTATGCAATCGATATAATTCATAGGAGTGGAGTTGACCAGCTAATGAAATAAGAGTTTGGTACTATGTGCAGAATTGGAAGAGGTCGAACCTTAGCAATTGGAGGAGGAAGAAAACCTGGTGCAACTTCTCTTTGCTCGAATAAGACTAGTGGAGCAATTCACAATTGCTGACTATTGTTTGCGTTAGTGCTGGAATTTTGGTAGCGTGGAGGTGGTCGAACTTGTGTGAAGAATTCGATCATTATTTTTTTGCATGTAGCTAGTGTGAAGTCATGCATACTACATAGGGGAGTTGGCCGATGATGGTTTCTTGCTGCAACTAGAGATACCTATGGTGGATCATAATATTTCTTTGAATTTCTTAATGGGTTTTTTATCATGTTTCCATAATTTGGAAAGTAGCAAACAATTCCTTCTGTGGTTGAGTGATTTTTCGATGAGGTTTTCATTTTGGATGTGTTTGTGGTGAGTGAGGAAACACATAGCCATGGTGTGGAGCACAATAGTGGTGGAATCGCGAAGTGTGGGTGATTTGGTTTATGTAATGAGTGTGGATATCTCAATTGAAGAGTTCATTAGAGGTGTGAAACTTGTGACTGTTCCATATTCTTTGTGGGTTGAATCGCTATTGTGATAAATGCTCCAATTTCTTTGATCATGGACTTGATGTGTGTACCATTGTTGGAGACAGTATTTCATCATTCATCCCCCATATTTCCTATTGATTTTCCTGACATGCACTGCGACCTCTCTTTGCACTAAATGTGGACACGTTAAGATTAGTGTTGGGGTGAGAGTAATTAAATTAAATCATTGTGGATAGCAACCTATGGTAAACTATTCATTGAATCGTTGGCTACACAATGAGAAATGTTATGTGAAGCATTCCTTGCGGCGAAGGAAATCAACAAGTTTGAACATAGTTGTGGAGCCACCTTTTTTTCTTTTGCTTTAGACCTGCCTGATTATACATACTAGAGTTGTGAATAAGTGGTGCCCACCATGCAGTACAGAGACCTATGAGGACACCTATTTGATATTATTTGTTTTGTAGAATTAGGGGACAAAGTTGTGGAATAATTTTCTTATTTTTGCATGGATTATTTCTGCTGAAAAAGAAGGACCCAATGATATTCGTACAGATCTTGTTCACAGTGGTGAATTTAATATCTGTCAGGTTATAAGTTTACAAAATTTTTATCATGAATTGCATGTGTTAGTCCATAGATATATATTTGGTTTTGATGAGTTTTGAAGGTTGGCCTTAAAGTGGTCGGAGATCAAAGGCTCCTGCAAACTATTGATTTTATTAAGGAGTCGATGATAGCTTTCTAGTCAATTTTATACAAGATACCCTGCTTTCTATTTTGACTCTCTAAATCACAAGTGGGAGGATTTCTCATGTGATCCAGCTCTAATTTTTTGGTATAGTGTTTAGATCCTGATCTAGGAACACTATCAGAAATATAAGCTTTCCACAAGGTATGGGTGAAGGTGAATATGTCTTGGAAGATTTTTGTTGTTGAGAAGAGTAAGAAGAGATGGAATATGAAAACATGTTTTTTTTCATTCTACAGAATAACGAAACTCCAAGCTATAGGATGTCATCAATATTAAACTTTTCATGGTGGTAGATTTCACTATGAGATGGTATGGGGCTTGTCAATTCATCTGCCCAATGTTTGTTTAGTTGTTAAAGAAGTTCCTATAAATATTGTTCTTGAGGCTTGATGTTGATGAATTGAAGGATGTTGCTAATGAGTGGAAGGTGGGCTATGTGTACATTTAATTTTATCAAGGATGGAGAGGCTATTGATAATCTCATGGGTGCAATAAAATAGGAACTAGAAAGAAAAGTTGTATCCCTTACTATAGAGGAAACCGTTGTCATCATTGCACGAGATTAAGTGTTTTTTTGATGTACGCTACATGATCGTGGGTTTCATCCACTTGGGAAATAGTTGGAATATGACATCATAGTGTTGTGATGGAAAGAGTAGATTGGTAATTGTTGATTGTAGCTGAGATCTTTTTTCCCCTTTCAAAATATGGGACTACAATATAGTAGTATTTATATACAGATCGACCATGGGAAACTACTCTGAGCATGCATAAACTTTACTCCCTTATCTTCAGAGAGCCAATGAGCTACAGAAGCACAAGAATCTAGTGATATATTTGAAGAAAACTAACAAACATAAAATAAACTCAATAAAATAAACACTTAGAAATATAGAAACCAGACATGGCGGAAAAGGCCTCAGCCTTACAACATTCCTCACATTCTCATTATTAATCAAACCAATGTACAAAGAATGATAATAGTACAAATAAATAGACGAGGAAGTTGGTCTCATGATAATACGTCTATCTTGGACAAACTTGGTTGAGATATTTTCTCAACAAAACACTAATCTAGGAGTACTAGTTGGAGAGTATCTCTCATCCTAACTAAACTCCCTAGTTTGAGGAACTAACTCCTAGTTCTCAATATTTGATTTATTCAATTATGATATTTGTATTTATAATTTTTTTATTATGAGATTGAGGCTAACATTCCCCCCCTCAATGGTAAATCCAAAGTAAGAACAAGGAACCATCTTCCAAGTTCTCAAGTTGATCCTAAAAAAACATTTGCCTGAAAAATCGCCAAAGATGGATGCTGAAGAAACTGCAATATGAAGAGACCATGAGTTAGTTCCATGTCTGATTCATCTCTGAATGTCACTTGAAAAATCCATCACATGCTAAGTTGAAAAAGGATCCATCTGTCCTTTTCTTGAAATCAGCATCCTTTGTCCACTCACAAAATATAGAGTACGCCCACTAGATGACGATGTTGAAAAACAACTCACTGTTGCTTTTTCTGTGTTTGAAAACTACTCACTGCTGACTTTGTGTCAATCGCCCACTAGAAAATTTTTCGATAACTGACTGGTGAATTTGTTGATGCTCACTCACTGATGAAGATTCCCATTGACAGCTTCGCTGATGTTGTGAAGACTATCAGTTTGACAACCACTGCCAATTTCATTGACATTGTCCCCCCTTTGTCAGCTGAAATGAGAGACAATCTTCTTCAAATTATTTCTGAACTCCCCCCCTTCAGGAATAGGAGTGTTTCACTGGTGTACTCCTCTATTCAAATACACAAGAGTACCATCTTCATTTTTACTGTTGGTTGCAATATGTGTGAGTGAATTCGATTGTAAAACATATACAATATTCTGACTATGGATGACCATTCCCGGGGATCAATCCATGAATAATCGATCTTCAATTTGCTTGATTGTTGTTGCTTGCTACATTTTGTTGATGAATGATTTGACTTGACACAATGGCGACAAGGATGGATATCAAAACACTGATCTTCCAGATGATCGATTCATTGACAATGAAGGCAGTTTGGTTTGACTGCAACTTCAGTTTTCCCACATGTCTATTTATCTGCAACTTTCTCGTGGCTTGTTGATGTTATTTGATCAAGAAATCCAGCACTGATGAATTTGATCAACTTAGAATAATGGGGGTATGCAAGCTCTTTTCATCTTTTTCATATCCTAATCCCTGTCGATTTTTGTTGCTTTGAATTTCTTCCCATGGCTTGATGATTGGTTTGGAAGAAAACTGAACTAGATTAGGGACCACTTCGACACTTGAAGTTGGTTGGATCAGTGACTTGGAATCAACATCTTTATTTTCATCTGTACGGATGAAAGACTTGGAAACATCACTCTTCTATTGCAACTCATCTCTTTGAAGTTGTGACTCCTATTGAAGGAACTCAATTGTTTCATGTGCTTGTTGTAGATTCATTGAAATATCAACAAGAGTTGCTTTGCTGATTCATAACATGTCTCCGGTAGTTGAGATGATCAAATTGTTAAGAATATTTAACAATTGAATGTTTTTCACCATGTGAACTTGTTGGAACTCACACTCGCTTGCCTTTGATACTTGCTATATTTTTAGAACTCTCTTGCTTGATGTTTAATTGATTGTTGCATGCTTGCTTGAACTTGTTTTAACAATTGATTGTTTGAACACACACTTGCTTTCTTTCACGCTTGCTTGATGATTGATTTGAATTATATGCTCACTTGATTTATCACGTATTGCTCACTTGAAGAATAGAATGCTAGAATTCACACTCGTTTGATGATGATTGCTTTGCTTGAATGTACTCAGTAAATGTGTTGATTTTAAAAAAAGGAAGGGTGTCCAACACTGTCGAAAATGCACCCAAGAGAAAAATGACAAGTTCAATCTTGATGAATCAGTTGAAGACTTACTTGACTTAATGTATTCACCTTAACAATTCAAATTAGGTTGTCGGTTACAATCAAGAATTCACCTGTACAATTTAGTTAAAAGATATTTATCTGCAAGAGATACAAAAAGTGTTGATGATGTTGATGTCATCTTCTCTTGAAATTCTTGATTTGGTAGCATCGTTATCTTGATTTCTTTGATTACATAATGTGAAATGTGCTTGCTTGGAATATCATCTTATCAAGTTGATGATGTGACGCTTTGTGGTTGTGTACTTAAGCTTCATTATAAGAGCTTGATTAAGAGTTCTTATACTTAAGCTTGCTTATATGTTTGTTTAAGCATAATACAAAGATATAATTTAAACACATGTCATGCACATGCATTCATTACACACGGTGTACCTAAGATACCCTTATTCAATTTCAAGTGGATCTAGGACACAAGCACCACAAAAAATATATGATTTTATTAAGTAGTGAATTACATCATCCTTCACCTTCACAACATCGTGAATGAAATTCCTTAAGCAATGAGAATGCCAACCTTACAAATGCTTGAAGCAACTTGTCTTCAAAAATTTCCTGCACTAACTCAATCGCTCTCAAAGTAAAATATTACTTTTACGATAATGAATTTGACCCAAACAAATTCACTTATAGCTCCAGTGAGAACTCCTTGAAGCAATATGTATTCAAAAATGAATTCTTTCAATAATGAACTTCCCTTTTAGAAAAAGTGATATATCACTCTAGACTTACAACACCCTTATCGCTCAAAAATTACAAAAAAAAAAGAATTCACCTTATCACTCCAAAAACAATTTTTTTTTTTTCCAAAAAAAAACTTTAAAGTAACAAAAAGATTTTCAAACTAGGAAACTCAAGTCAAGTGATTCTCCCTAAACTGCATCTTCACACAACTTTGCTTCCCATAGGCATTCAAACAAGCTCGAAATGTTCAGACATAGATTGCCTGGTTTTCTCCTGAATGGCATTTCTCCCCTTCTTCCAATCTTGGATAATGAAAACACTCTAGCACTAAACAAATGGTAAATCAGGCAACAACTAACACAATAAATCCACAGCCAATCCTTTGTCTTCACTGTTGTTGCCAAATGCAAACAACCACTCCTTTGATTTCACATCCAACGAATCCTCAACCAAATCAACCAAACCCTCAGGGAAGAAATTCTAGAGAAGCCAAAGATCACAAGGCTGAACCATCAAATAAATGTTTACAGAGCATGATGGGAGCCATTAATTCAAAACTAGGATTATATTCTAACATGAAATAGCCTTATGCTTAAGAAATTTTAAAGATTCTAGAATTGGTGACTCTATAGCTTGTATAGTGAGCAATTTGAAGATCGGGTGGAAAAAATTGATGGGGTTGTTGGGGTTTTGAAAGCTTCTATCAATAACCCCAGGGTTTCAGAAAATCTGAGGGTCTTGTGAAGTTGACTCTAGAAGAAGCCTGTAAGGATTTCGAAAGTGGCAAGAAGCCTTTTGTTTGGGCCTTCAATTTGTAGGTCCCCAACAAGGATAACCATACTACAGTTTCATACTTTGTGAATTTTTCTCTCATCAATGAAGTGCCTGACCATCAAGACATCGAATTAGGTTTTAAATCCACCGCCAATCTGACGGCTTCTGGCCAAAGAGGAAAGCTGAAAACAATTTCAATTTTCTAGGACTGGCTATTCAATGGATTGATTAGCTAGAATTTCAGATTTGATTGTGCACACCAAGAAATTCTATATAAAACTCTCAAGCAAGATGAAGAAATCCCAAGCAGTGGATATCTTGTGGGTGATCAAACCAATCGAGGATGTCCTAGAAATTAACGGAGCAGCTAAGACTATGACCATGAAATAGATGCTTACCAATCTCAACAAAACATTCCACATCTATGAGCACATAAGCCCCTTAATTCTCACTCCCCTGGATTTGCATGCGATTATCCTCAGAGATCTATTAATATATACACTATACATAATGACAAATAAGCTGAGACAAAGTTCTACAATGTTGGGACAACGATGTCAATTGAATAAGATAACTGTCATATTGGTTGGTAGAATGAATGCTACTACAGGAATAAACCAAATAAAGGACGTGGTGTTGGATCCTCAAATTAGTGTCTCTGTTCGTTTCTACCTCCCTCGTTTCAAGGTCACACATAAAAAACAAGAATTCTGATCATTCTGTACTTTCATGAAGGGCATCTCTGCATTGTATTAGTTGCCTCACTAGTTTATCACCACTATCTCATTAAATTAACAATGGAGGCCAAGGTGATATGCTTGTCGATGGATTTCAGGAGACCACCCAATCATTGCCTCCCTGCGGCCTATGACGATTGTTTCGTTCTTCTTGAATGGCTTAATTGCCAAGAATTAGCACTGAATGGGGTGTCTATGGATTCATGGCTCTGATACCACATGAAGAAAACTAACACAAATAAAATAAAATCAATTAAATTAACACTCAAAAATATAGAAATGAAACATGGTGGGAAAGGCCTCAGCCTTATAACGTTCCTCACATTCTCATTATTAATCAATCCAATGTACAAAGAATGATAATAGTACAAATAAATACATGAGGAAGTTGGTCTCAAGATAGTACATCTATCTTGGACAAACTTGGTTATTTTCTCAACAAAACACTAATCTAGGAGAACTAGTTGGAGAGAATCTCTCATCCTAACTAAACTCCCTAGTTTGAGGAACTAACTCCTAACTCTCAAGATTTGATTTATTTAATTATGATATTTGGATTTATAATTGTTTTATTATGAGTTTGAGGCTAACAATATTGTCATCTATATGCAATGGAATAGGGACTGAAGATTCCCTAAAACGATTGAACCAAAAACAACAAGCACTTTGTTGGTTTCCTTGAATGAGTTGGAGAAGGACAAGAAGTCTTTGACATTAGGTTCTAATGATGGTATTTATGTGGAGGTATTTCCTTCAAATGTATTTGCAAAATATGACAAATAAGATAAATTAGGACATGCAGACTTGAATATTGCAAAGATGTTTTATTCATAAAATGTTTTTTTGTTTTTTTGAAATTCTCCACTAGTTTAGTGAAGTACAACCTGAAATTGAGAAGAAGTAGAAATATGCAGTCTGAAAAGCTATAGAGATACCAAAAGAAATAAAAGAAGGAAGGATACTAGAACCACTCTCTACTTTGTAGATAGGTTATCTATACAAAATTAACTTGATAACATATTTTGGGAGAAATGTCAAAGTGTGGCACACAAGCCAGTGTGGAGGACGATGCACAAATGAGCATGGAGCTCTGTTAAAGTTTTGTTGGAGATATGACAACATGTGGAAATGATCGTGACAATTCTTTTTCTTTGGAATCTTGAATGTATTGAACTTTATTGAGCCTAGCTAACTCAATATAGGTTTAGTCATTTTGTTATAATTCATGAATCTAATCGATGATAGGTAAATTATGTAGATCCAATACTAGTATGAAAAAATTAAAAATGAAGATGCCAAAGACTCAACAGTACAAAGCCTATGATGAGTGAACTCTATGATGGAAAGTGTCAAGTGAGAAAGTAGTGGTGTGCTCCAACATATGAATGGTGTGGTGTATCCAAGATTAGTGGAAAGTGATCCAAAGGAAAACATAGTGAACATTTGTTTGAGTTTGTAGAATAGACTCACGGTTGTGATAAAGTATCAGTCACATTGTAATTATAGCAAATCTACATTTCATATATTTCTTTGTGATATTCTGGTGGTAAGATCGAGAGAGGCACGCATACCGCTTTGTTATGTGTTCGAACTGTTAGATAGCTTTTACCACACTCGAAGAGTGTGTCATGTAGCATGGATACACTTGGGTGGACTGTATTGGTGGTAGACTCCATGACGTAAAATTGTATATTTAGGGGAAGTTCATCGAGATGTTGGATGAACTATGTATGTGAAGGACTTCTTGTTGGGCCTCCAAAATTTCTTCAAAATGACATCCACTTTCACCATTATCACCACCATTTCACTCACATGTTGCAACTCTATAACCATATAACATTTCATTAGCTACCATTTTCATAAATATATGGGTTATGATCCTTATTTACCAAAGTTATCTATTTTATGTGTTTAAAGTGAATTTATGATTAAAAAATAGGAAATTAACATGGTTTCATGTATCTATATATGTGACTTGAGTTTCATGACATGTGTAGGTCATTTGGAAGTTTCCAAGGCACCCTTATGTGGTCTCCAATGCTCAAATTCGAATTCCCTTCAAAGGAGATTTGGATAAAGGTCAAAGAAGGATATGTGTCCTATTTGGATTGTAACTCTATGAGGTGTCTCATCATTTCTTATTTGGATTAGAAATCTATGAGACACTTAGGGGATATGTGTCTCATTATGAGCTATTTGGTTGTAACTATATGAGATTTTAGTGGATCCTCATTAAATAGGGATCCTCATTAAATAGGGTAGCTTCTTATGTTTATGTATAAATAGGAGAGCCTTCTCCTTTGAAAGGCATGTGTAAAGTTGGAGAAATGCTCATGTTTTTAATAGAGAATTTGGAGCTTATACTTGGAGATTTGAAGATTTAGTTTTTCTTGCATATGGAGCTTCTTCACTTGCCATCCTCATACACCATTGGAATGGCCATCTACTGATTGTGATATTGTATTGCTTTCATAGATTAATATTTAGTTCTTTCATAGCTTAGACTTGTGAATGCTTTCTAGGTTTGATTTTGGTTTAATGAATATCTAATAGACCTGACTACTTTCTCATATGAAAGGTTCACCTTTCCCACAATTGAGTAACATTGGGATGTTAGAGAAAGGCATTAAACTTTAGCTGCTTTTACTTTGCTTTGATAGATTTGATTTTGGTTTAATGAATATCTTATAGACCTAACTACTTGCTCATATGAAATGTTTCACCTTTTCCACGATTGAGTAACATTGGGATATTAAGGAATGGCATTAGACCTTAGTCATTATATTTTTTTTCTACACCATTTATGCTTTCCTAGATTAGATTTATCTTTCTAAACTAAAAGACAGTTTCTAGCACATACAGTGCACGCATGCTTCACAAGTTTACAAACCCCTGGGTTGACAAGTTAAATGACAGACAATCACTTTTCCCCGGCAAGTAAGTTGTTAAATTCTTCTCCTTCTAGAAAAATATGAGGTTCCTCTTCGTTCTTCAACAAGCGAGACTACCACTCTTGTGGGTGTAGTATTCTTCTTCCTCTGTGAAGAGGGGAGAGTGTGTACTCTTGGAATCATTTCAATAATTTTATCAAACTAATGGGTGATGGGATGGATAGCGCAAATGTGATGATATGAAATTTCTTGTTCAAGTCGGGGAGGCGAGGAGTAACCAACTTCAGAGTTGTGGGTGGGAGAGAGGGAGTTCGAGATACTTCCTTGACCAGATGATGGATAAGTGGGGTTGAGAGGACATTCAACAATAAACTACTGGTTTCCCTCCTTCTAGCATGAGAAATATTAATGGTGTTGGACTCGTCACCATTCAAAGGATCTCCTGGTATGAAGTCCCAACTAGACCTCACACCATTTGGTGTAGGAGCCGCATTTGGTACGATGACACGGTTGCCATTATCTTACAGATTTTCCTCAACTATCGTTGTTTAGCACATGAGAGTGTTACACTTGT
This sequence comes from Pinus taeda, assembly GCA_000404065.3. NCBI lineage: Eukaryota > Viridiplantae > Streptophyta > Pinopsida > Pinales > Pinaceae > Pinus > Pinus taeda. The sequence goes on from APFE030586555.1 coordinate 53,277, forward strand.
AACTTCAAAGAAGCGAGGTGAATATTCCTAGTGAGTGTGTAATGTAACTTTGTGTCTGAGTTCTCTTACTGTAAAGCAGAGCGTAAAAGTGAGCCTCTAGATGAGAGGTAGTAGTACCACCCAGGGAGAGACAAATGCAAAAACAACAAGGGTCTGTCCAAAATCCAACAGAATAATCTATAGTGGATGCAGAGATCGTTAAAACTAAGGTACAAGGTAAAACATGTACATAGTCCATCAGAGTAGTCCACATGGGGGTCACAGTCATTATAACCAAGAAAACACAAGTATGGTCTGTCTAAGGTCTAGTGGAGTAGTCCACACGGACGAGACAACAATGATAAACAATACAACACATCTTCAACAATGTAAGTACTAAAATAACTGAAGTAGTTCAACTATCTTAGTACAAGTTAAGAAAACATGCATTACAAACGTTTAAAGAATAGTGTTACAAACATATACAAGACATATGTGAAAACGTGTTGGCTTGAGTCAGGCTTATGAAATAAGAAAAAGTTCCAAGATATGTTTGTACACCATACATCACTAGCCCTAGTAGTGGGACATTGGAACCACTCCTCAATCCTCAAGGAGAAAACTATAGACTCTGAAGGCTATGTGGGAGGAGGCAAGGTGAAACAAGCTTTACTCATGAAATTAGGTCGTATATATAGCAAGGGGGATAACTGACCCTTGTGACTCTTCGACTTCCCTCATGATTGTTTGAATTCCTATGATTTTTCGACTTACATTACTCTTCAACTTCATATGTGTGTCTCTTGGACTTTCACATTACATTACATTTGATTTCAACAAGTATGGCCCATAGTAGTGATGTGGTCGAGTGTTGTAGCGGCTACAACCACCCTCCAAAATTTTTCCTTAGCTTCGTTTTGGAGCCTCCCTACCAACCATCCTTAGAAACATGTCTTGCACTATTAAGTACATAGGCTTCAATTGAGTTTTAGTGGCTTGCCAGTGTGTGCATGAAAACTTGTTAGTCTCCCATCATAGGCTACCATTCCCGACTTAGGTAATTTTTTGGCTGAGAGGTTCACTCAGTAAATTGCACAATTCTAGAGGGGAAACAACCTTCCTTCTAGAAATTGCGCAATCCTACCGGGCTTCCTGCTAGGCTCTAGAATTGCGAAATCGAACCAAGCAACCCTCCCTCAGAAAATTGCGCAATCCATCCTGAAACTAGGCTTCAACCCAGAAATTGCACAATTCTGGGAGCTAGTGACCTACTAATCGCAGAAATTGTGTAATGCCTGAGGGACATTCAGCCCTGCTCAGCCCATAAATTGTGCAAATCCCTTTCCTAGGCTTGTAGACTGTTGCATGTGCTTTCAGGTTGACCGGTTCCCTTCGGGACTGAGCAATCCTGATTTGCATGCATGGGCTGATTTTTCCCAAAATAGAGAAAAGCAACATGCAAAAGGCATCCCTAAATTTTAAGGATCTATTTTTAGCAGTTGGAGATTACATGCAATGATCGCTTTAGAAGCTTTCTTCCAATTTTCATTTTTTCCTAGATTTGTGGCATGCGTGTCATAACCTTGATCTTATCAAAACGCATTTACTAGATGTTGTAGAGCTCATTCCTCACATCGATTTTTCAGCTCTAACATGCCACATCACATCTAGGAGTCTTTGACATATTCATCTCATCCTTCTCAGGCTAAGTCTACTTTTCATGTCTTATGTTGTGTTTCTATCGCTTTTTGTATTTCACTTCTTGTAAGTGTTTTCCGCTTGATTTCAATGAACACTTGTTGTCGTTTTGATGCATGTTAGCCTATAGAAGCATTGCTTCATTTTTTCATTGCATCTCACTATTGTCGCATGCATGACACTGTTTATGCACTAATGGTCATCATTGTGGTGAATCATTTCACACACATGCATGCGTTCCCATTTTTGAAATCCTACATTCACTGTTTGCATGCATGATCATTCATTCTTGTTTACAACCTCACCATGCATTCAAACCTCTTCATGTTTTTAGTCGCCTGTCGGAAGGTCTGGGTTGCCTTGGCCCGAACCTTACATTACCCAGAAAAAAATGCACATTTCTGGAAGTGAACACTCTGCGTTCCCTTTAGAAACTACACAATCATCACCAACACTAATCTCCATGCATGCATTGTGCAATTCTGGCAGGTAGTGCCCTGCTAACCCAGAAAATTGTGCAATGCAGTCCTAGGCATGCATGCCCTTGCTAACTAAAATTATGCATTGCGCATTTTGAGTCCCCAAAAGGTGGGCTATATTGTGCATTATTTAGTTCCAACAGTCATTCAGCCTCCTAACAACCCAGACTGTGCCATGCACACTTTTTGGTAGTCAGTCTCCTAGCCTCCTGATGGAAATTGCGCAATCTTCACAATTAGTCATACATGTATGTTTCAAGATAGTCCTCAAGTTTGTTTTGGTTTTCAACTGATGGATTTCTTGCCATGAATGTTTCTATGTCTCCAAGTATCACAGATGTTCGTTTTTCTCTCAGTAGCACAGGTACAATGGCCTCCCAGGGAGCAGGGTCAAAGGACACCATTGAGAGCGCAATTGGAGATGCAGTTCAGCGAGTGTCTATGAGATTACCTGTCTATGAAGACAACAAGTTGTTCATAGACAAGGATATAAAGATGAAATGGATGCGACATCATAAAGAGTAGCACCATCAGTAGTAGTAGAGGATAGTATACCTGCGCATGATAAAGGCAAGAGGAATGTTATTAATAACACAGAGGCAAAGCAAAACTGCAATTTCAAAGTAGATCCACATGTGATGAAAGAATATTTGGAGATTGAGGTGATGAGGCGATAGTGTGACAAGAGGATCTCGCAAAGGCAAAGAGAGAAATAGAGAATAAGTTTTAGGAGTTTAAGGGACAACTTCGGAAAGAACATGAGTTGCGTAGAGAAAAAAAGGAAGCATAATAGGAACAGATACAACATGAGGTGCATCATGCATAAACTAATGAAACTATGCCCATACAGGATATAGACCCATCCCAGCAGCTGGAACAAAGAAGACAGGGTGAGAAGTGTTTTCGATCGTATGCACAGGTCTTTAGGAGCATGGATGTCATTGTGTGCATGCATGTGATCCCATCCGTTGGCATGCTCACCAAGGTGAAGATAAAGAAACACGTTCGACTGGAGCTAGACATGTACTTCGATGAGTTTATGTGCATAGCACTAGTACACACTTGGAGATCAGCGTAGACACTATGCATCAGTATGTTGTTGGCCTAGCCTCACTCAAAACTATGATGCGCATGTTATTAGACGAGTTCGACAGAGGAGCCAAACCAGTGTACCCAGATGCAATAGAGGCAAGAGTTTGTTTTTCGTAGGATGTCACCATTGAGCACACAGACACCATCACGGACTACTAAGCTTGGCATCGGTCTGCCATCGTCGATCATTGCGAGGATTTCGAAGAGTTGGTCTTCCCACAGCTGTCCAAGTCTTAGTGATACCTTGCATGGCTTGCTCAAGCCTATTTTTTCTCACATGGCTACATGTGCATATTGTGATGTAACATGTTGTAAAAGTCAAAGACCAAGTGTCAATGGTCAAATGTAAAAGTCATGTATAATTGAAGAGCCATGAGGGTAAGTGAAGAGCCACAAAGGGGAATATCAAGGGTCACCCCACCATTTTCTATTTATAGAACCTCATAACTCATTGTAGAGGCTTTTAGGAGCCAAGCTTCCTATAGGTGTATCTTAGAGAAAGATTGGAGTGTATTGTAATGAGCCTTGACTTCTCCATAGTAGAGAGCTAGTACATCTCTTTGGAGGAGTAGGCGACAATGACTGTAATGTTCCGTTGTTGGGACTAGTAGATGGAAATGGTTGTTTGAATGAATGGATATTTCACCCTTAATATAATAGAGCCAACATGGTTCATTAACCTTGCCACCAGATTTTCTACATGGTATCGGAGCTGTGAACAATATACTGAGAAGAGAATTCGAAGTTTGAAGTTTGGGGTTGTAGGTGTGAATCAAATTCATATCATACTTCAAGGTTGGACAATGTCGTTCTATGGCTTGAGAATCAAGTATGCCTTAGAAGGTAGCTTGAATTACATGGCATGGAAAGATAGAATGGAGGTTGTATTAGAAGACAATGGCTTGAAGGAATTCATTGATCAAGAAATCCCAAATCTAGCTTCAACTAATGCACAAGAGTTGGCTGAGTGGAATAATTCTGGCGAAGGTGATATGGATCATCCTTGAGGGAGTTCAAGACCATATTGTCTTGAGTCTCCATGGGAAGGATACTCCATTTTCAATGTGGAAGACATTGAAGGACCTCTACCAGAATAGTAGCGACCAGAGGAAATTGGTGCTCAAGGATAAGCTTCGAAGAATCAAGATGGAGAAGGGTGATACTATTTCCACATATCTGACCAAGCTCACCACCTGTAGAGATGATCTTGGTAGTGTGGGCATAACTACTACCGATGATGATATGGTGAGACTCACTCTCCTCGGCCTTCCAAAGAGTTGGAATAGCTACCAGGACTCTGTGAATGGAAGGGAGAAACTGTTAGATTGGGAACGACTGTGGTCAGATATTATGCAGGAGGAGATCAAGAGGAGCACATGAGATGGTTCTTCATCCAATAATGATGATGAAGAAAATATGACCTTAGCAAGTAAGGAAAGGAAAGGGGAGGGGAAGGCTTCCCATTTCAAATCAAATTCTTCTGATGGAGGAAAGAAGGGTGACATGTCTAAAGTAAGATGCTTTAATTGTCACAAGATGGGAAATTATGTGACTAATTTCCCATCAAAGAAGTCCAAGAAGGTATCCTTGGAAGGATCGAAAGGTGAGGATTAGCCTCTCAATTCAAAATGGACTTTACCCTCATCGCATACATGGTGTCATTGACGATGGGTTGTGTCTTGTATCTTGACAGTGGAGCCTCATTCCACATGATCGGTGATAAAAATTTATTCAGTGCCTTGGAGGAGAAAGACCGCAAGATGCAGATAGAGATGGGTGACGACGAAAGGTATACTATTTCAGGAGTGGGCACGGTTGCTTTTCAGAGGGAGCATGGAGCTACTCTCACCTTGAAAGATGTGATGTTTGTTCCTAGATTGAAGAAAAACTTGGTATCGGTCGCATATGTTCGAGGAAAAAGGCTACGATGTTGTCTTCAGTAAAGGAAAGGCGTTGCTAAGACACATAGACATGAGTCAGACCAAGAGGATAGGGATTTGGGTGAAGAATATCTATAAACTAGAGGTAGATGATTGTGCAACATTAAGTACAAAAGCAGAATTGGTGCAAAGCCAAGACATTGGGGAGTTGTGGCATAGACGGTTGGGCCATTTGCATCATGGGACTTTGAAGAAAATGCAGTAGATATCTACAGGACTTCCCAACGGTAGACTTGAGAAAATTCACACATGCAAAAGCTATACCTTGGGAAAGTACACCAAGTATTCCTTTCATGATTGAGACAGTGGAGCAGAGGCTATCTTAGAGTGCGTTCATACTGATTTGTGTGGACCATTCTCGATGGCATCCAAAGTGAATCAAAGGTATTATTTGATTTTCATTGATGAATATTCTCGTAAATGCTGGATTTATTTCATGTAGAAGGAGGACAAAACTTTCACAAAGTTTTATGAGTTCAAAGCTTTGGTCGAGAAAGAGTGAGGGAAGAAGATCAAGGCCTTTAGAAGCGACAATGGTGGAGAATATGTCTCTCAAGAGTTTAAGGACTTCTATGTAGTAGAAGGAATTAAACGAGAGTTGACGTTAGCTCATAACCCACAGCAGAATGGGGTGGTCGAGAGGAATAAAAAAACTATTTTAGGGGTAGCACGAGAAATGATGCATGACCAAGGCGTACCACTTCACTTATGGGTTGAGGCATGCAACACAATGGTCTATTTGTAGAATAGAAGCCTACATCAGATACTTGGGATGAAGATACCAGAGGAAGATTTCCCCAGTAAGAGACCAGATGTGGGTCACTTCAGGATCTTTGGCTCATCGGTATATTCCCATGTGAAAAGCGATGCTCAGAAGAAGCTTGAGCCAACAACAGAGTTGGGGATATTTGTGGGGTACACTGATACACTTCACAACTATCGAGTGTACTTGCCTACCAGTTGGAGGACAGTGGTTCATAGAGATCTCAAGTTTGATGAGCAGAAGGCCATGTGAGTTTCCCTTGAGAAGGAGCTCCAATTACAGGCTATGGAGGAACTGTTGGTTCCTAAGGAGGAGGAGTCTCAAACTGATGCGGAGTAGCCACATGCAGAGGTTCCAAGATTGAAGACATCCACTCAAGCGGAGTCTTCCAAAGATGGAAAGAACCACACAAGAGAAGTTGAAAAATTGTTGGAGGATGGGAGAGAGAATGTGGGATCACCATCTTCTCAGCGCAGATAGAGGAGGTCACTTGAGAGGCACACTAGATACATGGCCCTTGCTCGGGAATTTGTTGAGATCGAGCCATCTTCCTTTGAGGAAGTAGTGCAACAACGGATTTGGGTTGATGTTATGGTGGAGGAGTATGACTCCATAGTTTGTAACAATGTTTGGGATGTGGTTCCGAGATGGGAGGACAAGTTCGTTATGAGTTCCCATTGGCTTTGAAAGGTAAAGCAATTTGTTGATGGTAGTGTGGAGAAGCATAAGGCAAGATTTGTTCCCCGTGGCTTTTCATAGGTCAAGGGGATTGACTATGATGAGACTTTTGCTCCTGTCGCAAGTTACTCATCTATCAGATGTATGTTGGCACTATCAACACAGATGTTGGCTTGTTGGGGGCTGACCCAGATTTATAGGTCATTTAGCTAAACAAATCCCGGTACTAATGGCCCTTTTGGCAAAAGTCTGTGGAGTGTGAACTGAGGTCTCACTTGAAGTAGTATGGGAGGGTGCTAGAACCAAATTTTCGCACCCTAGAGATGTCTGATGAGTTCAAGTGGTCCACGGTTCGACCCTGCATGCACTTACCTGTACCTTGTAGCTTAAGGTGTTTCCTTTGTGTAGCCCTAATCGGGGGCTGAATGATGTTATTACTCAATTCCTTACTAGTATTCCATCGTTAGTTGATTAACTTAGCTTATTTGCATGTGTAAAGTATACTTAGTAATATCAATAATTCATACAAGTGTGCGTAGTAAATGAACAATATATTTGTAATTGAGATCAAACATGTAATAACTCAAGAATAGATACACAAAATTTGGATAAAACTTCTCTTTATTATTCTCTTCTTCAGTTACATACTCAACTCCACCTTGTGCACTCAACTGCAGGGGTCCGTGCACTCAGCTGCGGACAACTAGGCCTCTCCACACTCAGCTGCAGAGCCTTCTCCTACTCTACAACCCAAAGAGACCCTTAGACTTGTTTCAATTCCATACTTTCTTTCTTCGCTACTTTTACACTTAGAGCCTTGCTCTATTTATACAATCCCATGGTTCACGAACCATGAGTAGGCCAACCTTACGTTACAAACTAGGGTGGACAACCCTATGATTCTAATATACTTCTGTGCCCACAATTCGCGGGGCTTTACAATGTTATTCGATTAAAACATGGGCTTTGTGGCCCAAACATGCCTCGGGGGGGATTCCATACCCAATAGGCCCCTAACACAAACATCATGGCTCGCCCTCGATTCACTCTGTCAGTGCAGCGATCTTGGCATGGAGCTCCTCCAACTATCGTCGAATTGTGCTGATGTCGGCAGCACACTTAGCCCTGCTTGTTGAATATGTTGCATCCTCTGTTCTGAGACCTTCATGTCTGGGGTTCTTCTCTGCATTAATGTGTGCATCCCCTGTATGTGTGTGAGCTTTCCTTTGATGTTTACCATGATAGTGAAAGCCTCGTTGATCCACAGCTGGACGTGCGCTTTTAGAATTGCCTCCTTATGTCACATTGTGTCCACCTGTTCCTTCAGTGCCTTGGTTTGTTGCATCCTTACAAGCCACTAAGTGAGGACTACTGTCTGTTCAGTTCCTATAACACTGTAGTATTGCTGCTGAAGTTCTCGTGCCTCTGTCTCCAGGCGCTGGATGTTGGGGTCCTATTGCAGAGTTTTGAGGACCTCAAGTGCTTACTCCAACAAATTGGTATAGTCTTGCACTACACCTCCAATTTCTTCCAATCCTGCTCCAATAGTGCTATCGCACTGTTTTTGGACCTCAAGGGAGTGGAAGGTTGTGCCTTTAACAACAGCTTGGTGATCTGAAGATTCAACTCCAGCTGAACCTTAGTTGTTTCTTCTCTAACCTCGCGGACTCTAGTTTCCAACCTGTGAATATGTACCTCTACTGGTAGATCTACTGGGATGGCCAGCTCCGGGACGCGTCGACAAGCGTCGTCTACCACTTGCCCCAACTATTGGTTCTACGACACCAATTTGTCACACTGCAGACTGAGTTGTTCCATGTTTATCTTTTCTTCGCTAAGAACTTGGATCGCGCGGCTCTCCCTAGTGCACAACTCTGCTGTTATCCCATCCTATAGCAAATACAGTGTCTCTCATGGAAGGGCAGCCAAATTAAGGCCAAGGCCTTTGATCATGTTAATTGCAAATCTGTCGGTCTCATTCGCTGCTACTAGGGCCCCTTCCGATAACACTATTGTGTTTTCCGTCCATGCACACAACATCTAATTTGTTGTTAAGGATCCTGCTGTGAGGTGGGTCGAAAGGGTACCCACCTGAGGGGGCCACACCTGTAACTCCTGTAGCTATGCCCTGAGGGCCCCGAACACAGTCTCGTGCTCCTGCATAAAATCTTGAAGGGCCTCCTTAGTGACATCGTGAACCGTCTCGCCAATATCATGGAGGTCACTTTCAATTAAGGTGATCCGGTCAATGGAAAACTTCGAGGCCTTGACCTTCTTCCTCGGTCCTCCTCTCTCTACCGTGTGTGGTGCTTTAGTTGCGTGCATGCAGTCCCTGGGTCCATGCTCCCTTCTGTTGTTTCTGCTTCCTGTACCTCCTACCCTTGTGAGGACGTTGCATGGTCCTCATCTGCCTTCACTGTTGCTTCTTCTACCACCTATGTTGCTGTTGTTTCCTTCTGCCTTTTCTCAGCCAATTGTGTGATGCACAGCTTGGCATCATCTTTCTTCTTCTGGGCTGCCACCTTCTCAAGTTCTGCAAGATCTAGGGCATTCCATTTCGGAGGCCATGTCTCCAAGACATTAAAAATAGCATCGTCAATGGCTACAACAGGTAGCTTCATCCACTGCTTTGCCGGATCCTTACGCGCTTTGATAAAAATGTTGTGCATATCAACTTTAAAATTTGCAAAACTCTATAGATTGTTATACACCATGGGTGACAGACATAGCCTCCAATTGATCCACATCGAAATACTCATCTCCATGAGCACCCAGAAGATTTTGGTGTCACGTATCCGTTTTGCATCCTTTGTGACCCAAAGCGAAGCATACTTCGTAACCTCCAGTAATTCTCTCTCAATGCTGGGGAATTGACTATCCTCTGGAAATTCCCCCACTACGAGCATTATGGATAACAACAACCACACGTATTGGAAGGTTTTACCCTTCTCTTGGGTTTTGCGGTAGTTCCTCAAAAATTCCTCGCAGAGCAATTCAGATCAGTTGAACTGGACACCCTCCGCGCACTACTCAGCCAATGCAACCACTAGCACCGGTACCTCATCAGCGTTGCACTTCCTCATAACTTTTTCAGGTAGGAGTTGTGTTGCTACGCATACCCCTTTGTCCTCGATATTGGAGATGGTGTAGCCCCTCTTCTTCTTCTTCGGCTTGTATTTTGTCTTCATGGCTTCTGCAAGGGCCAAATCACTACCCTTTCCTTCGGCTATGGTTGCGGGGTCCTTTCCTTTGTAGGGTAGCTGAGAAATTTGGTGGATTAGGTTTGTTGTGATGGGGATAGGCTCCTCTAGCCATAGATACCCATCATGCACCAGGCAGATCAGTTTCCTGATGATTAAAATGGTGATGGGTGCACGGTGGAAATGCGGTATCCATAGTAAGTGCAGTAACCCGACCTTTTCCACACCACATAGCCACTTTCGTGGCTCTAATGTTGTCACAACCCCCTCAGTGTTCTACCTCATGAGATTCTCAGTCTCTAGGTGAGGGAACTTCTTTCGGTCAACGAGGTCCCAATATTTAAACTTCATCATTGGCAAGCGGCCCAGGTGCGTGCCTTCAAACATAATGCCATCTAGGAGGAGTGGGGTCTGGAGTGAACTCTTAGTTTCATCCAGGTCCTTCGGCACTTTCATCTTCCCTTTCTGTGAAGGGAAATATGCGGGCAGTTTTGTTGCAGATCGTGTAGGTTGAATATCTTCCTCCATGTCTTCTTCTTCTTCCTCTGCGATGATCAAGTCCTAAAATCTTCTTCTTCCTCATCTATGTCGATCATGACAGCTTTCCCCTTTTCTGCCATCGATAGTTTGTTGTGTAGCGAGTTCCTCAGGGACATGTGTACTGGAGCCATTGCTTGTTTATCCTTCATGGACCTCGGTGTTCGCGGTGATTTTGGGATTTCTGCCACAACCCTAGTGCCTTCTAGAACATCCTCCACCATTGGGGTCTATGTGGCCTCATCGGCGGTTACCTCTTTAATTCCCAAACCATCCTTAGTTGTTGTCATCATATCTAGGTTGTATTTTGTCACTCATGAACTCAGGGGCTCAATTATCGCTCAACTCTCAGTGCTTAGTGATTTTCTTAATCTTTCAATTCTCAAATGGCCAAGTGTTGTTCGTTGGCCAGCCCTTTGTGTTTTATAGCACCTTTTGAATTCGAATTTGACTGTTTCCCCCAATTTTGTGCCATTAATGCTTTCTTGGTGGCAAATTTTCCCAAATATTTCCCATAAATCGCTTCTTAAATTCCTGCCGCCTGCTCCATTTGGCCTCAAATTGAGCATCCCATCCTGAATAGTGACTCCAACAGTCACCTTACCGCCAACGCACGTGGCAGCACAGCCCTCCATGTGTGGCCACGGACCCTGTGATGCTCTGCTTCTCCGTGCATTCCCAATATCATGCAGCTCCCGAGTAGAATAGTTTATAGTCCTGTTCTCCCTTTCAAATAACTGGAGCACTAAGACTGTCCTTCCTGTGGCTAGTCAGGGGGTCGCAATATCCATGTGGGGCTCCATCCCATCCTCAATCATGGTTCATGGAGAATCCCCACCTTCCATTGTTGTGCATAGCCTCATGCACTTTACCACTTGCAACGCGCTACCCTAGTCACTATGTTTGGCGATATGCGGTCCAAGCCAAAGCAGTAGACTAAGTAATTTATGGCGATAGTTCTGAAATTTGTCAGCATGATCATATGCACCTTGCCTTATCATCCTAGTTTTCTCAGTGAGGAACTCTTCCTTTATATTATCCTCCATCTTCTTGACCTCTGCGTCCATCAAAGCGCTTTTCTCTTTTAAACATAACCTTTCTCGTTCAAGTTCGCAGAGTCTAAAGTTTCACTATCATATCTCTTCCTGAAGTCTTATGTGTTCTGCCTCTTGCAGTTGTGTGATTATTTCTTTCCGAGCTGCGTGAACCATTTTATCTACGGGTGTTGTCATGCGCGGACTAGGCTTCACAAGCTCCATAGGGATTACAGCCCCTACTTCATTCTTCAGCTTCAGAAGTGCTTGCATGGTCAGGGTTGTGCACATGGTCCTATAAGCCCATAGAAATGCTGGCATGTGAAGGTCCCAGTTAGTGTGTCTCACATGGTGGACCATGTTCAACTGTTCACACACCTTGTCAAAGGTTGTTGGCTTGTATGGGCCTGACCCAGGTTCAGAGGTGATTTAGCCAAGGAAATCCCAATAATACTAGCTCTTTTGGCAACAGTTCGTGGAGCGCGGACTGAGGTATCACCCGAGGTAGTATGGGAGGGTGCTAGAATCAGGTTTCTGCAACTTGGGGATGTTTGATGATCTTCTGGAGGTCCATGGTTTGACCCTGTGTGCACGTCACTACACGCACTTGTTATTCCTCTGCAACCTATGACGCTGCTTTCGTGTAGCCCCACTCAGGGTGCAACCCATATTATACCCAAGTTCCTTGCTATTTAATTTGTTATTACCCAATTACTTAACTTATTTGTGTAACACTAGTGATTATTACAGCATATCCAGCAATCATATCACTACGCGTGATAAATAAAACAGTATAAATGTAAAGAAGGAAATGCACAAGCAGATACACAAAAGTAGGAATCAACTTCTCTTTATTATTTTTTGATCAAGATTACAGACTCGACACCACCCTACGCACTCAATGCAGGGGTCCACGCACTCAGCTGTAGACTCTACTAGGCCTCTACGCACTCATCTGCAAAGCCTCTTCCTTTTATTATGACCCAATACACTTAGAATCTTACTCTATGCTCGAACCATTCGTATTCTTCTCTCCAATTTTCTCCCTTTACAACTTAGAGCCTCACTCTATTTATACAATACATGACATGACATTACATTACCTTACAATACTTAAGGTGGAAAACCCTATGACTCATCCTATACTTCACGCTCCGTGCTCGTAATTCGCAAAGTCTTACAATAAATTTGACCAAAACTTGGGCTTTGAGCCCCAAACTATGTTGTGGGGGGATTCCATGCCGAACAAGCCCCCAACACAATCATCGTGACTCATCCTGAGTTACTTTGTTGGTGTGGCGATCTTGGCATGTAGCCCCTCGAACTGGTCCCGTACTGCTCAAAGGTCCATGACACATTGTTTTGTGATTTGCTAGACCTATTCATTCTTGCTTCTGAATAATCCATGTTTTAATCATGTCCTTACCTTGGTACCAGCATTTGGTGCATTCTTTTATAGTCCTGCACCCTTTTCCAGCTCCTCGAGTCACGAAGACTGTGCTTCAGCCCATTAGTTAGAGATTCGGCTCACCTGTGTATGGTTTCAAGTGATTGTTGTTTACTTTGCCTGGGAAGGGTTCTCCATTTAGTTTGAATAGTTAGACCGTGCCTCCATCTGTGACCTCCTTTACCACATATGGTCCCCGCTAGTGCATTCTGAATTTTCCCGAAAATATTTCAAACTTATTGTCATACAACAGTACTAAGTCATTTACCTTGAAGGTCTGCAACTTGATATGGCAGTCGTGATAGGCCTTTTCACATTGCTTTTATACGTGCCAATGAAATCTAGCTAGAAACCATTCTCCCTTGAGTTCTTTTAATTGCACGAGCCTTTATTCCAAAGCTTCATAGTCCATCATGCATGTGAGTGCTACAATTCACAGACTAGGTACGATGTATTCCATCAGCATGACATCTTCCGTGCCATATGTAAGAACCAATAATAGATGTAAAGCAAACAATAAGGGATTTAAAGCGTGAACCTATAACATAATTAACAGAAACTAGACAAAATCAATTTAACAGGACTATTGAGGTACCTACCTGTACTCCTGCAGTTGAAGATGCCTCCAGCTACGTTTCTCTAGTTACCAAGGGACCGAATCCTCCCAGCCAGACTGAGCAGATCCTGGCTACTCAATCCAGTAAGCTTCTTAACAGATGTTGATTGTCCCCATGCCTAGAACCTCAGAACTCTCAAGCTCTTCTAAGGGCTGATTCCTTTGCCTTCTGAATTCTTCCTCCTGGTTTTCTTCGTGGCTAAGCCCCCTCTAAAAACTCCATCTACCTCTATATGTAGCTTTCCTTGGCGATGACCACCCTCTTCACCAGCGATCCCACCGTTCTCCGTCGTAGTGACAACTTTTCCTTTATGGACATGAGTCATAATTCTTTACAGGTGTATTTATCTTATATTTAGGGTTTAGTTTAATTTAAATGCCTTAGGTTCATATTAAATTCTTTTAATATGACCATCACATTTGGATATACACGTACCATTCGAACATTTATAACGTTATATATGTTTTTAACATAACACTTTGTTTTATTTATATTTGTTTTAATATAAAGTTTTATTTATATTTGTTTTAATATAACATTTATAAACTTTATAATTGGACCCTTTTTTAATTAATTATTTTATATTAATAATTAACCTTTATTTTATTAATTTATTAATATAATTTTATCAATAATCTGGAACATATAATATGTATAGCCCTCTTTTAAGGTCTAACCATGCATTACGCAATATTGATGAATGAGTAGAACTTCTATTCCAAGAAGTGTCATGGTATTTAGCACTTATAATCAATTTAGTATCAAATACTAGTGCGGTGTATGCGATACATGCATATGTAGCTATCATATGCATGTACTGTATACCTGCTATTATGCTTGCATTCATTGTATTTATAGATGGGTCGTTACATACACTCCCCCTTCAAAAAACTTTGTCCCGAAGTTAGAGTTTTTATTTGATCTAATTACTTATGATAGTAATTAGTACACCTTTCTTAGGTTTGTAAAGAAATTTGGATGGGTTGTTACACCATAGACTAACCCGAAAGGTGTCTGTCCCATCAATTTCTTGCAAGTTGTCCTATATGGCCATAAGACGGTAGGTACACGCAGGTCCCAGTCATTTCACTGCGCGTTACATACTTTGGTCAGCGCAATCTCTAGTATTTTGTTGAATGCCTCTACTGTCCCACTAGCTTGTGGGTAGTAGGTGTACTTTTCTAATGATACACTTGGAACTATTTTGTGAGTGCGATGATGGTTTCATTTAGGAAATGTGTTTCGTGATCGCTCATTAAGATTTTCAGACAGCCAAATCATGTCAACATGTTTTTGAACAAAAACTTCGTAGCCATAGCGGCCATGCAGTCCTTGACTGGTTGCACTTCCGCCCATCATGTTAGGTACTCCATCGCGATGATGATGTAGTGCACACTCATCTTTCCCTGAGGTTTAATCAGGCCCACAAATTCAATGGCCCATTTTTCAAACAACTGCAATTTCATTTGGGGATTTAGTGGCATCTCATCCCTTCGTGATGGTTTTCCAGTCCTTTGACATATATCGTAGGACTTATAGTGCGCTTT
This sequence comes from Pinus taeda, assembly GCA_000404065.3. Classification (NCBI taxonomy): domain Eukaryota; kingdom Viridiplantae; phylum Streptophyta; class Pinopsida; order Pinales; family Pinaceae; genus Pinus; species Pinus taeda. Next base: position 68,288 of record APFE030586555.1, read on the forward strand.
CGAATCCTGGTGCAGGGTCGGCCACCATAACCCTACACAAAGAATCTTTTGTGCAGTCGCACATCCTGCATAGTGTCCTCCTGCAGCGCCCCCATGTGCTTCCACGAGGATCTGACCTCGTTCAAATGCAAGTACATATCTATGCAATATCTCATCATTTCCCATCTTGTAGAGGTGCCCCAAGATGACATAAAAGTCTGTCGTGCACACCACCAATTCCTTCTTCTGTTGGACTGAGTATTCCTTCAGCACAGTTCTTGTTGTTAGAAAATGGATTATATCTTCGAAGTGTCCATCCGCGATGTGCACTGGAAAGAGCTGTTCATTAGGTTGTCCCTCCTCCAAATTTGTGGGTTCCTCATCCATCTCAATTCGTGACAAGTGATCTGGCCTTGCGTTTAGGTGTCTTGGCTTGACAATGACCTCAAAATCATATTCTTGAAATGGTAAGAGCCATCTACATATGCGCCCCCCACAACATGGGCTTATTCACTAGGTATTTCAATGCGAAATGGTCAGTATACATCTTGAAATGTCCCCCGAGTAAATAGTGTCGGTATTTCTGGAGCACGTACACCATTGCCAACCCCTCGCACTTGGTGGTAGAGTAGTTCTTTTCTAATTTGGACAATCTTCGACTCACAAACGCAATTGGGTGATCCACACCCTCCGCTTCCTCCTGTGTGAGTACAGCTCCCAACACAATACATGAAACTTCAACATGTACATGAAATTCCACATTCCATTTTGGGAAGACCATGATTGTAGTGGATGTCAGTCTCCCCTTTAGGACATCCAAACTCTTCATGCAATCATCATTCCAGCAATATGTAACATCTTTTTCAATAGCTTTTCCATAAGTGCGGTTATTTGGGCATAACTTTTGATGAACTTCCTATAGTATCTAGTGTGTCCCAAGGTAGCACGCAGTTGTTTAACACTTCTCAGTACTTCCAAATTTAGAATAATGACAGTCTTCGCAAGGTCCACCATCAGTCCTTGTTTGTAGACCATATGTCCCAGAAGGTTTCCAAAGGGAATGAGGAATGTGCACTTCTTAAGGTTTAGCACAATCTAGTGTCAGCGGCAAGTATCCAGCATCAAGCGTAAACTTGCTACATGGTGCTTAACTAATCGAAATATAGTCCAATCATCCAAATAGACCTCTGAAAACTTGTGGATGTATTCTTTGAACGTGGCTACCACGATGCGTGAAAATATAGCTGGTGCGTTCTTTAGTCCAAACAGCATAATGGTGTATTGAAAGAAACTCCATTCTGTTGCAAAGGTCATTTTGCTCCTATCTTCCAGTGAAATCTTGATCTGATGGTACCCTGAGAACCCATCCATGAATGAGTATGCTTCCTGACCACCAACATTCTCCAGTACTTCATTTGTGAATGGTGTTGGGAATGGATCGTGTACACATGCGTCGTTCAACTTCCTGAGGTCTACGCATATTCTTATTTCACCCTTCTGTTTTTTCTCCTGTACTACCATAGGACTCACCCAGTCAAATTCTTCCACTAGTTCAATAATTCCGGCTACAAGCATTTGTCTAATTTTTCACAGACCTTTTCTTTATACTTTGGATTCAAGCAATAAGGTTGTTGCTTAACTAGCTTCGCATCAGGTTTCAG
>APFE030586561.1:0-55275 GCA_000404065.3 Pinus taeda
AAAATTGCCTTGTAAAAGTATAGTAATTTCTAGTCAATCTGGGCCATTCATTAGGCGGATGATCTGATGGTAGAACTTATGTTTAGTTTAAGGTTTTTTTGCCCTAGAAAGAAACCCCTCTCTTTGTATGAGGGCATTGTATTTGAAGCTATGTAATAGATGTGTATTCTATGAGCGAGAAACAGAGAGGTGAGTCTGTGAGAGAAAACAGAGGATATTATAGCGGATCTGCTATAGGTTGTGTCTCTTCATTTTGCTGGATAATAGAAAGGAAGGACTGGCTGTTCAGGGTGGACGTAGCCCAAATTGGGTCAACCACGCATATCCGTGTCTCTCTTGTTTTATGCTCTTTCTATGTTTATATTTCTGCAATATTTTATGTGTTTCATTGCTCCGTAATATATAATTTTCTAACAGTTTACTGCTTGAATCCTGAAATTTATAGTGGCAAGTCTGGTCTTAGCCTTTGAAAATTTTTATTTTTTTCCTTGAATCCTTGGTCAGTGCATTTATTTTTTTGATAGTCGCACCAATCAATGCAAGTTTCTGAAGAATAGTTGCGCCAACCCCCTTTTGGTGTGTGTTGTGAGTTAGGAAGTCGCGCCGATTCCTGAAGGTGAAGATCATGGTTTACCCTAGATCATAGCCAGTGTGTCTTGCCCTTTTGATTTCTATCTCTTAGCTTGTTTTGATTGTGTTCTCTCTGGCTAGAAAGCTCTTTTAGCTTGGTTTGTATGATTAGTTGATTTGCATTTTCTTCACTTGGTTTCTTAAGTTCTTGGATAGTATATAACCCTAGGGATTCTAGATCATCACCTATTCACTTGTTTGTGTGCTCAGAAAGTCAAGTTGATAGTCAAATTTTCTTGTTGCATTTCATTTGTTTAGTCCTTTTGTTTCTTTGATTTCTATTTAACAAGTTTGAAAAGTTTAGTTTAGTATTTGACCATCTCATTTTGGACATAGATCACATTGCCCATCTTGTTTTTGGTTCAGTCTTTGCTTCATTAGTTTTGAAAGGAATTCTCTTTTGTGCTTTGCATTTGCTCAAGGTTGATTGTATTGGAAATGTTTCATTGAAGTGTTTGTGAAAGATCCGTTTTCTCATTTCATTGAAAAATACATAATTCTAGTTTTCCAAATCAATATGTTACATTAGTTGGCATCATTGAAGACTAGAACTGCGTTGTCATTTGCATTAGAAAATAAATGAATTCTCTTTAATGTTAAAAGGACTAGTTGAAGTGAAATCGATAAGAAGATTCAATACATTTTGGAGATTTATTAGAGAAATATTTCATTCTTTGCTTATCGCATTGTTTTTGTGTTTCCTATCTCTCAATTAGTGTTAACTTTCATCGAAGACAAAGATCTCTTTTCTCATATAGCTACATGTAGGAGTTTTTTTTCAGTTGACAGTGGTAGGGCCTTGTAATTGAAACCTAATTCAAGATCAACCACTAAAATCTATTGAATTAACCTAAGGAAGAATTGAAACTTAACGCTTATATTTAGAGGTCTAGGCTAGAGACGTGTTCTGACATATTTAAACCTAGCAGTTGTCATTTGCTTCGACATTAGACAACGCTAGTACAGACATGTGCTCCCCGTACCATCGCATATATAAAAGGAGACCCTACTAGGTTTTCAATCCTTTATCTGTAGGAAGGCGAGTCTACTGCCTTGTAAATGTGATACACCAAACACAACATTCGGGGAGATTATCTGCTCGTACTTTTCGGTTTTCCAAGAGGTATTCTGTAGTTCACAGTTACCTGATAATCCCTTTTGCCTAGATTATCTTGAGCAGTCGTTTTGGTATTTTTGACTCTTTAAATTTAAAATATCATTGAGCGCTTGTCCTTTCGAGGTCGTTCAAACCGAAAGAGACTAGAGTCACCATTTGCCCTTTTTTCGACTCTTAAAACATGAAAAGAAAAAGTTTTGTTTCAGTGTTTTAAAATTAACTACCCATGAAATATTCCTAGTTAAAGTTATCTTCCTTAGTGATTCTTTAGGGTCGATTCCAATGGCAACATTCCCAGAGTCTACCAGTCAAGGATTCCCCTCGAATGGGAATCCTGGTCCTTTTCGTTCTTTTAGAAATGTTGGTGCTCCTTATATAGAAATATTGTCCCTTCCTAGGTTAACCATTGGTTTACCTATCTGGTTATTTCAACATTGGTGGTCCCAAGTGTCCTGACCCCTACCCAACCATATCCTTCATTTGAACCACATCATGTTGATTCTAAGGTTGAACTCTCACCTTCTTCACCCTCCTCTTCTACTTCGCTTGGTGAAAGTTTGAAATCTAGTAACCATGAGGCTAAGAAGAAGAAGATGATGATGAAGAAGAAGAAGAAGACAGACAAGTGAGAGGCCAACCATGTAGCTGTTACTCCAAATGCACCTCTCATTGACAAAACTTTCGATGCTCCATAAAAGGTCAGATTCCCTTGCAAGTTGTGTAATGGTGACCATCTCCTTTGAGACTATCCTAGCATTCCTAGAGTCTTAGAGGTATGGTCTCAAAATATTGATTGACCATCCCCATCGACCTCTAGAGATCATGTCAATGTTGCACCCTTGGCTAATGATGGTAAGAATAAGGGGAATATTAGATTCCCCTATAGGTTATGTGAAGGGAAGCATCTTCTTCACCTTTGTCCTCTTATGGATAAAGCTTCCAAAATTTTGGAAAACCTTGCAGCTCCTCAACCCCAACTTCCTATTAGTTATCAAAGGCTTTCTTCTAACCCTCTCCTAGTTGGTAAGGAGATTGACATGGACTCACCTCTTGCCCATCTTGCTCTTCTTGAGCATCACTTGCTTGTGTTTGTTCCTGACTAGCCATTAGTCGAAAAGAGTGTCGACTTGGTTGCACCTTCAGTTGTTCACTTTGTTCCTAAAGAGAGTAGTGATCATATTGCTCATGTTCTTCTCATCCCCTCAGATTCTCATGAATTGAAGAATGACCATTCTATCCCAGTTGTTCAAGAGAGTCCTTATCCTTCCTCTGTTGGGCATGGGGGCAATCATATGATACCCCCACTAAGTAGTTTTGTCATTTATTTTGATTGGAGTCAATTGACTACTTTTTTCCTCCCATCTTATGTGCCTTTCTAGATCATAGTACAAACCTATAATATGGTAGTACATGGAACTATATTAGATGAAGGCACATATATTAGCATCAGGTATTCTACTACTTGGCAAGGTTTGGGTTCCCCACAACTTGTGCCTATCACCCAGAATCGGTTGGATTTCAACGGAGGAACTAGTCAACCTTAAGGATCTTTCCGAAGTTCCCTATTACTTTGGGAGGAAAGACCATTTATATAGATGTAATGGTAGTCCAAGGTCCCTTAGGTTTCAATCTTCTCCTTGAACACATCTATGTTTATGTCACGGGAGCTCTTGTTTCTTCACTTTTTCGTGTGGTTTGTTTTTCGCACGAAGGGAGAATTATGACCATTGATCAACTGTCGTTCATTGGTCATCGGGCACCTCCTTTGCAACCTTTGTCCCCTATCGGCTCCTGTTTGCAAGCAGTACCTTCCCCACCACAAGTCAATTATGAGGTTACCCATTCCATCTATGCATCTGTTGATGATCACACAAATGGTATTGTACATTATGTATTGGGGGCATTGGAACCCAATCTGTCTTTGGTACCAAATGACATCTATTCATCCCAAAGCATGGTTCTTCCATCCAGTGAGGACCTCTTGTGAGCCATGTTCTCTTATGGGTCATGAATAGACATCATGAAGATAGTTCCTGGTCTTGTGTCAATGTCATTAAAAAATAAATCAAGGAGTCGTGAGGATAGTTACTTGTCTTGTGTCAAGCTCGTTAAAAAATGAAACAAGGGTCACCAGGATAGTTCCTAGTCTTGTGTCAACCTCATTAAAAAATGAAACAAGGGTCTCAAGGATAGCTCTTTTACTGTGTCAAACTCATTAAAAAATGAAGAAACTCCCTCTTCCAAATTGAGTCTTTGATTAAGATATCGTAAAATCCCAGTCAATTCTTTGCAAGATCTCGAAAGTGAACCTTCATTCCATCCACCTAGTTGACTGAAATGAAGCTTGGGGGTCATGTACCTCAATTGAGTCATTATGCTGGGGGCATGTAAAACTTATAGCAAGCATAATTTTTCATTTCCAACTCGTGTAAACATGAAATGGAATCCAAGCAGAGTTCTCCATCGTTCAAGCTTGTGTAAAAATGAACTCATGCCCAATTTACATCTCGTGATTTCCATTTTTATCAGCTACTCTCTACTAGATGAGCCTTGGTTGTTTCATTCCATCGCCACCATCTCTTTGGTTGATCATATGCTTTCACCTGGCTGATTTTTCCTTTCCTGAGGAATCGCAGCATTGAGTGGTTTTATTAGCTACCCTCTTGACCATTACATGTTTTGAGCAGTTCCTCCATTGCTAGAACCAGTTGCCACCCTTTATACCACTCATTCCTCTGTGACAAGTCACCTTGAATCTCTTTTCTAACTCATGAAATATGAAAAGAATGTCGAGTATTTTTTCCTTTTTTTGACTCGTTCAAGAGAATAAAAATGGGCGGTCTTCTTTCAGCTCTTTTTCGACTCTTAAAAGACAAAAATATTTCCAAGCTCTTGTAGTTTTTGGACTCGTCAAAGGCTACAAAACGTCATTCACCTAGTATACATTTACCCCTTTTTTGGGTTGGGATGAACTATTTACAAAAAAGGTACTACTTGACTAAAATGGTCAAGCGGTTCTCTCAAGTATCGTTTTCTACATTTTTGGGCTTGAGAGGCACAAATGTACAAAAAGGGACCATGTGGAGTTTTTTACCTTTTTTGGGCTGGGGTGAACTATTTACGAAAAAGGTACTCCTTGAATGAAATGGTTAGGCAGTTCTCTCAAGTATCGTTTTCTACTTTTTTGGGCTGGAGACACACAAATGTACGAAAAGGGACCATGTGGAGTTTTCTTTTACATGTCATTTTCAAACTATCTAAACATGAAAAAGATACCAAGTTACCCCTTTGTCAGACTCATTAAAACATTAAGCGACATTGGACTCATCGCCATGACAAATGTGAGCTTCTCCTTCCTAGGGCTCATTAAACTTACGAGGTCAAATTCATCTGAGGGATGAACTTACAGGGCAAGCACATCCTATTGCCTTCAAGCTCATGATAAAAAATATTTGGGGTACCTGCTAGAAATGGTGGGGGGAAATTTGAAAATTCTATTAATCGTGTTGGTAACTCACTCTTGAACATGACACTTTCTGCTTCATGTCAAGTTGGGATATTCTCCTTTTCATTTGACCTTCCTGGGTTGAGCCACTCATTTTTGCCTTCCATTTGATGTTTTCCCCGTCATCATGACCACCGATCCTATGGATACAACTACTGCTAAACTCCAGAATCATGTCGCTGATATGTTCAAGAGTTAGTCCTTCTACAATTACACTTACTCTTGATTCTTTCTATCATCTGAAATCATTAACATCTCTTTGTCTCATGTACATGGTCACTTCCTGTTAACTTCAACTCATTATCCAGGAAGTTAACGGAGAGAATCCCTTCCAGTACCTTAGAGCTTGCATGCCCTAATGGCAAGTTCTTCGCACTTGACGACAAGTTCACATCATTGGCTTTCGATCGAGTGATTTCATGGGTGTTTGACATCAGTTCCTTTATTCACATTCCATGAACTGTGTTGTCAGTACCTTGGGAGCCATTGTCATTATTGGTGGTTTCTCTTGCACTTGTTAATGGTTCACATCATTGATTGATAATCAAGCGACTTCCTATGTTCGACTTTAACATAATCATTCACATGTTAGGATTTGTACTTTAATCAGGTTGTTTGGAGTGCAAGTCACTGGGCTAAGATTACAAGAGTCTAGGTTGCGAGGTGATGTCGCATGGTCATGTTAATATACATGTCTCTTTCTGATGGATGGCTGCAACCATACCATGATTTGTTATATGCGATCCTTCTCAATATTGGATGGTTGCGACCACACCTTGGTTTTGCTATGATCCTTTTTACTGGATGGTTGCGCCGATGCCTTGGATCCACTTACTTGATCATTCTCTGGATGGTTGCATCCATACCACGATTCATGTATCATTATTAAGAGTTTTCATTGATGTATATGTATCTATGCTTTCTTGCAGGTTTTCTGATGACAGTATCTGGTTCCCCGCTTCCGCTTATAAAGCATTTCACCCCTCACTCTAGTTTAGTCTTTGGGGGCATCTGTTACACAACATTTTGTCACTGTCGCTATCCTCCCTCTCTACAATCCTAGAGGACCTCTGCAGTGTACCCGACATTCTCTCCCATCATGAAGAAATTCCCATTCCATCCCTCTTTATGAGTAAAATAATTCCCCTTTGCATCATTTCCCAAGAATCTTCCTTCTATCCTAGTTTACAAGACCAATGCTACTGACTCCTCATGCTGAATTGCAGAGGTTAACTATAGCCCTCACGTCATTCAGATCGATTGAGCCCCTTTTCCAATTGTGATAATCCTCTTTTAGAAGGTTTTTAAAATAAGGCGCCAAAGCTTCCACGTCTAGAAGCTTCGTAACAGAATTCTGGTAGATGGTTGGGCCGAATAGAGCTGAGGAAATTAGTTTGTGCTCCTTTCCCCTATTACGATGGAACAACCTCAAGAGATAAGACCTTCCGCAATGATGAAAGGAACCATCTCCCATCCATCCAAGCTATATAAACCTCTCTTTTTCCCAAGCAAAAGCTAGTTGGAGTTTTGGAGCAAGTTTGAATAACCATCAAGTCATCTACAAATTGTAGCTTTCTAGTGTATGTTTGAGGGAGAATAGTTTGATTTTGGTTTGGTTTGAGAAAAGAGGGAAAGAGGCCTTAAAAATTCCATTGTTGGGGCTATCCATGAAGTTCTAGTAGAACTGTGGGAACCCAGATACGTCGGAGGAGACCAACAACATCAATATCTTTCTGATTTATATAAATGCAACTATTAATTGATTTCCTACATGAAGTGTCATTTTACATCTTTATGGCTTAATGTTCCTTGATCTATTAAGTATGTTGAATACAATATTATATTCCATCACATTTGTTGTTGTTCTTGTTTGTTTGTTTTAGGTATTTGAAGGAAGGAAATGGAAGATAGCTGGAGTGAGGAAGCAAGATCATTACCAAGCGGAATAACATTCTAAGAGGTAGGCCCTCTTAATTGATTCTACCTTAAGGATATTTTCCAAAGAAAGTTTGTTTTTAGCTAGACCCACTCTCTCGGGCTAGAGGAATTGTTTGTGTCTGCAAAGAGAATTTACCTGCACCACACATTCCAACAGAGAACACTTTGCACCCTTAGAGTTTTTATTGGGTTGTGTTGTCTATTGCCTATGAACCTCTCATATTTTTAGGATTTAGTCACAAACCTTGAATTTTCCAAGTTATTGGATTTGAACCAAAAATTCATCCTTGAAAACATGCTAGGAACAAGCCTTGCAGAAACTGTGAGTACTGGTGGAGATGTCACTTCTGAAGGAGCTACTCTAGAGGTAGCGAGTATGGAAGCTTTGAATATTGTGCCTACGGTGCCGAGATTGCATAGGCCCGAATTCTACTACTGCTAAAGAAACATAGAAGCCGAAGAAGGATAAACAAAAGAAGCTAGTACCAGTACACGACTCACCCAGAAAATACTCTTCCACTAAAAAAAAAAAAAGATAAGCAACCCGAGAAGGTCGTCGATTTGGATGCAGAGGAAGGAAAAGGCACAAGGGATATTGATGCTAAGGGAATAGAGCCCATTACAAAGTTTCTTGACTATATCCCTCTGTGCAAGGGGAAGGAAAATGTCCCCAAGGACCCAGACTCAGACAAATTTGTCATTTCTATGCCCTTATTTCTGGAGCAGTTTCCCTTTGAAGGTCCACGCCTTGTGCGAATCCCCCTGCTAAAGATGGAAGATTGGGACCTTTCATATCATGATAGGTTCCCTCACCTAGTGACAACCAACTATATGAAGCATGTCTACTACACAGACTCAAGTGTCACCGAGCTAGAGACGGTGGAATGGATCCGTGGAGTGGAAAATTTGGGATTGTTGAACCTGTTGTGGGTGCCCCATTATCATTGCACCCCTATCAACACAGCCTGTGTGCGTAAAATACTTACTCTGGTTCATGATGGGTGCTTATGGCTAGGAGGGCCTATACCCATCACAAACATGCTCATCCACAGGATCACACACCTGCCATACAAGGGTTTGAATCTGGCCAAGGAGTTTGGTGGAAAAATAGGAGAAAAGGATTTGGTGGAAAGGATGAAGAGGGAATTTTCCCTCGTGAAAAATGCATGCAAATACTCAATTGCCTCTATAAATGACCTTGTGTTGATGATTTCCACACAAATCTTAGCAGGTAAGGTAATGAGGAAGTGTCACATAGACAAGGTTCTAGTGCCTGTGGTCTCTCTAGCTGCACAATGCGTGAAGGGTGTGCAGTTCAATTGGTCAAGGTACCTATGCTAGGAATTCCTCGTGATTTGTCGTGAGGTCTGGGATGAGACCAAGCCATTCCACTATGCTTGATTGCTACTCTCCATTGTGTTGGTTACATGGGTGCTGCTAGAGGATAGTGAGTTTCCTTCGTTGAAAGAAGGATTACCGGAGGCCATGCAGTTCGCCTCTCTATGGGCTATAAAGGACCCCACGCGGGTCACAGGAAAAAAATTATTCTGTTTCTAATGGAATCAAGCCTCTGCATGGCTATCAACCAATGCCCAAGGTTGTCCCTGAGCTTGTATGCATAGTTTTCAGCTTATGCGGCATTGTAAGTTGACTTCCATTGAATTTACATTCAAGCATGAAAGGACCCACAATAGAAAGGGCATGATTTTCCATATTTCATCATAGATACAGACATACAGGAAGTAACCAGGCGATGGCCATCAAAGTGGCATGCCCCCTCAGACTTGGATGATAGAACCAGTAAGGGCACAGGAAGCTCAATAGCATAGAAAGGAAAGGATGTAGCCAAGCAGGTTGCACAAACCTTGGCCGCACAAAGGAAGAAGGAAGTCATCGAGAAGGCCTAGATGGAGAAGGAGCACACTGCTAAGGAGTAGGCTAATCAAGAGAATCATGAATCAGAGCGAAGTGGCAAGTCCCCTTCACCCAAGACTGAGGAGGAAGAATAGTCTAAACAAAGCGATGGAGGAGATGAGGGGAAGAGCACCCTGTTTCAACTAAAGAAGCACGGATAGGAGTAGCAGGAAGGTCCCAACAAAAATCAAAAGTCAAACAAGTCACAAGGTGATCCCATGATACTGACTAAAGGCGATCTCGATGAGATTGGCGACAAAATCAGCGATACTACAACTGAAGTGTTGCAGTAGTTCAAGTAGTAGTATTTGCAGATGTTGGGGAGTGTCCAAAAGGATCTTTGCGAGCTATAGATACAGGCTAACAAGATACAAGTGGGCATGGGTAAAGGAGCGTAGCAAAAGTGAGCCTAGCATCGAGGATAAGTCAGGCTGTGGAATTGGTAAGGACCCTCGATCTTAGCATTACTGCACTAATCGAAGGGTCCCTATGCACAGAGTCGTCTGATGAATGTATCATCTTGAACACCCTTAAGGACATCGAGTTGAACATCGCAGTGCTCCCCCAATGAGCTTCTTCATGCGCTGTAGACAGGGGTGATGGAGGAATTAAGAGATTGGGAACAACATGCTCTTAATTTTATTAGTGAATACAAGGTGAGTAATGAGTAGATGTTCACTGAGAAAACATAGACCTTGAAGGAAAAGGAAACATTGCAGGCACAAAGTTCTAGGCTCGAGTGCATAATTGCATAGGCATGTGGAAGGGTGTTGGAACTTCACATTCCAAATGACGCACTGCTGAAAACTAAGATTAGGAAGTTAGTCATTGGAGTGCACAAGGCAAAGATAGAAGTTAGATGAGTTCAATTCAAACTTAACATGAAAATAACAGAGCTCCAGCTCAAATTACAGCCTACGACCCTCCCTGAGGTTAGGGAGTAGTGTGGAGTCTCTATAAGAGAAGGATGGCCACTTTGGATGCCGCAACCGCTGACTGCTCAACCTTATTTGAGTAGGAAATGGAGTTGGTCACGACTGTGCAAGAAGACCCAAACCTACAAATACTGAACAAAGAGGTTCGAGAGCTACAGAAGTGGTATGATGAGGTTAGGGTGATGACGTGCACAATTTATCTAGCGCAGTGCCTAGCCAAGTTGCAGGTGGGGAAGCAGCTCCTCACCCAGGTAGAAGCAACCCAGAAGAAGGAGGCCTTGCTTAAGGCCAAGTTGGGGCCTTGGTTAGAACAATTTTTCCATGTCATGAGCAAAATTCAGGAGAATCTGACGGGCTTGCAACAGACACAGCAAATGGTGAAGCTGGTTGTGGAAGGACCAACTACAGAGCAGTAAGTGGAAGAAGACAAGCAAGCATCTACGTAGAGCGTTATCGAGGTTGCAATCATGTAAGTGGAGTTGGGGGATCTTCATAGCAATATCGCAACACCAGCCAAGTGACTTGAGGGTGAGTCATGACCTTTGTGTTGGGGACCTATTGGGATGGGGTCCCCTGGGTCAGTTTTGGGGTTAAAAACCCAATTCTTGATGTAAATTTTGTGAAAAGATGTAAAGTCTCCACAATTTGTGGATGTGGAGTGCGTAGGTAATTAGGAGTAAAATGGGGTTTAGCCCCTTGTTTACGTAAAGTTGATTCAGTTTTGAGATCCACCCATGGTTCGCGGACCATGGGATTGTATAACTAGGTGTGTCTTAGAAATTCTAAGGCATGGTATGATGATGACAGATGTAATGGGTCAATAGAAGATTGCATAGAGAAGTGAGTCATAGAGGAGAAAAAGGCTCTGCAGCTGAGTGTGCAGAGGCCTAGAGTAGTGTCTGACATTGAGTGTGCGGACTCCTGCAGTTGAGTGTGCAAGGTAGTCTTGAGTTTATAACACCATTTGAAGATCAATAGAGAAGATTGTTGAAGAATTCTTGTGTTTATTTGTATACTTCTGTTTAATTGTGATTGTGACATATGATGTGATTGAATAATGTCTTTATGAAATATTGATATATTTATGTGCGACTCTATGGAAAAAGTCTTAATAACTATACACAATGCATGTTAAGTAGTTTCGTGAATATTGTAATACAGTCTGTTATGTATATTAAATATTTAAGTAGATCAACATGAGCTTAGATTTAGGGTTATTTACTGATGTGTGCAAGTGGATGATTCAATTGTTAAGGGTTTGCAAATACCTGTCATAGACCTTCACGAAGGTCTAGAGGCCATTTAAAGGAAGTTGCAGTACCGAGCCCTAGGGGCTTATAGATATGCGCGAAGGCAGATCTAGGGCAATCAAAGACATCACACTGATCTCTTGATGTGGACACTTGGTTCCAGCATCCCCCCATACTGCTTCGGGTGAGACTTCAGCCTGCGCTACACGGGTTGATGCCAAAAGGGCTAGTAGTGTAGGGTTTTGTTTGGTTCAATTAACTTTGAACCTAGGTCAGAACCCATTAAGCCAACATAGTGTCTATGAACAAAATTTCCCAATTCTCTGCCAACATCCAGAACAAAAGCCCTAATTTTTTGTGATCTTCGAATCTGAGACTTCGAACCTCCGTATGATATTTTATTTCACTAATGTATCAAACCAAATCAAATAGAAGAGAAGAATATGCTTGATGTGATGATGTCCCAATGAGCTTATAAGTCACTTGTATTTATAGGCTTCTAGGGGTGTTCAATGATGTCCATTTGATGTTGAGGCCGACCTGTCCAAGTGTGCATGAGAGTGAAACCAACGTGATCCAATATCCATGAGTGGGTGCACAAAATAAAAAACCAACTTCCTCTTGTCTGAACGAGGTGGTATTTAGGTTAATTTTTGTCCTCTCAAAAATAGGAATTCAATGCCATCATCATATCCATCAAATCAGTAATCCAAAGTGGAATTTGACCACTAATAACTTTTCCATTCACTGCCATTGCCTCATAGCATATTCTCAGTAATTTCACACACTTCTGATCCTCCTAATCATGCATAATCCAATGCAATAATGATAATATGTTATTTTTAGCCTTCAATATGTATTAGAGATAGTAATAGCATCTGGAAATTTCTTATGGAAATGCAAAACCATGGATAAATTCATCACCTTCATCATGGCTGCATCAACAAAAGGTATGTGCTCAAACATATTTCCCTCCATATGCTCCACTCCTGCAACACTCACTAATCCCAATTACAACTTTATATAAATCATCATCTTGTTGTTATCATGTTACATCACTAAATTTATATTAACGATGACCAACATTACAACTCTTACCAGTGATGTGAGACACGGTGGCAATGACATGAGGGAGATTGAGATTAATGCCACAAATATGTAAATGTTCCTTCAAAATTATGGATAATGTAGATCCTATACCTCCTCCTACGTCTAACAAGGTGTCCATGCTCTTAAACCCATCTTCATAGATCTTGACCATGGAAGTCATGATAGTTCTAGTGTTAGCAGCCATGGCCTCATCGAAAATATTTTTGACTTAGGGATTGCAACCTAGATATTCCTAGGGACTCATACCATAAGATTTATTAAATGTGTAGCATCCCTCCAAGACAGATTCATGAAAATGTTGAAAAGCTTCAACGTAGACCTTGTCTTCTATCAGAAGCTGGAAAGGCCCACAAGCTTGCTAATTTTCACCCTGCACTAACAACTTTGAAATGCCCATCAAGTCATACTTTATTTTCTTGATATCTGCATCATCTGACTCATCAACTTATTCTTGTTCAATAAAAACACCATATGGTGCAAGGAGCCTCAGAATTTTTTAAATGTATCTTAGAGTGGAAAAAAAAAATTACATTTGACATGACCATGGAGTATATAAAAACAATGAAAACCTAAATCGAAGCACAACCAACCAAGCAACCAATGAAATAAAGAAGGTGGTGGAAAATGTTGGTTCTCCATTATTCGCTTCTTCACACCACAGTAAAAAATTTTTCTTCCCCCTCCCAATTATGAATCCTTATTCCTTATTTGTATCCTAACTTCTTATTGTGACAGAGACACAATGTAGTTTCTTTCACTGACTATGCATCTCCCTTGGTGGTTGGACAAAAACCTATGCTGGATCTTCTTCTACTGTAACGTCACCACTTTGGGGAGGCGAGAGGCCACCCTGTCTCTGCATACAATGCTTCGAGAGGTCGCTGTGTCTCTGCATACAACACTCCATGCGTGACGTGGAAAAGATGGTTTTGTTGATCATTTTAAATATTATATTAAATTATTATTTAACCGCTTTGTTTCACATTCCTCGAAATAACAGTCGTAGATCACATGTTCAAACTAAGAATATTCTAGCAAAACTCAATCATGACCATCAATATATTAAAAAAATGAAATTCAATGGTGGTGCATCCACGAAGGGTCAATATAGGGGAGCCTTCAGCTAATAAATAAAACTACATATATATACAATATATAATAGTATGTATTATTGGTTTTATTATTAAATATTATATGTATAAAACAAATAATATACAATGAATTAAACATAAAATTCATTTACATATAATGTTGCTTTTTTCTATATATACATATCATAAAATTGCTATATTAATATCATATAATATATTAACTCAATATATTACACAATCATTGTTTGAGAAACAATGAAAATAATAATTACTTACATTTGTTTTTTGTTTGTTATTTACGATATGTATTACAAATTTGGCTAGAGATTCACCTTTTTTTTTTAATGCATATATGTCAAGCTAGTGGACAAGTTATCAACAGGAAATATTGAACACAAATAAATGAGCTGACATGGAAACAGAAGGCGCCACATTGCCTTTAAGATGTCAAAACCAAAGTTTCATCATGCGAAGAAAGAGTGAAAAAACAACTAACAAAACCTAATAGGAGCAAAATGAATACCTATATGGCACTATTATCCAACCTTATGTCCAAATTTTGGAAAATTAAAAGCTAGCGCAAAATGTAACCCGAAATTTGAAATAATGAACCGAATCAAAGCAACATAGGAGTAAAATTTACTTAGAGGTTCCCCATTACTATCAAAATATAAGATCAATAGTGGGGGGTTACTGTAGCTATAACATATCCGCATTGAAATCTTCAGTATCTCTAGTTGCAAAATCAGTTTCTACTACATTAGTGGAATATATATATATATGTGGTAGTGTCCCTATAATGAACCACTCCTAATGTTGTGCATCGGGGATCTAGAAATTCAACTTTTCCATCAAAAATTTGAACCTCTAGTCATAGTCCCACATCAATTTATTGGTGACCTACCTAATCTCTTCAATATTTGTTAAGAATTGGACTCGGGTTGGATTTTTGGAATTCTTTTAGTAATGCCTATTTGATGTTTTCCAAAGTGCGAGGTTGTCCCAAGGGAGCGGTGGATTTAAAATTCATGTACCATATGAGTGCACAAACCTGAAAGGTAGTCTCCAATTATGCAATTTTCATTCCTTCATTTGGAATTTGCTTCATAGTCCATAGACTTAACATACAAACCAACGTTGTTTTAGGTCTTCAATCCTTGTCTCATTAAACACTGGTAATTTCAATGTCGTATTGACACCTACCATGGTCAACCCCTTAGTGTCGACCTGTTTAAAGTTCGTGGTCCTTGTTTTGATTGGAGTAACCTATATTTTTCCTCTTAGTTGTCTTCCTCTAGCTTATTCTACACTTATACTCGTACCTATGTTTCCTACTCTAACTTTTATCTCAATCTCCCTACTATTGTCACTATCTAGGTGGGTACATTGTCTTGAAACCGATAATTGAGAAAAATCATCAGACAAAGAAGAATTTACCTCTAGTTAGGAAGGTGTCCATAGGGTGGTTGGTTAAATATAGGGCATCAATGGCTATTACTGGGACATTAAGGTGCGACAATTCCTCTGTGTAAATTTTTCCTTTCTCTTCCTATCCCTTCCATGTCGATAGTGGGATATCACACTTCCCCTTCTTCTTCTCCTTCGTAGTGTCCTTGACTCTGGGTTTAGGGTGCTCTCCATGGACCTATGCTCCACTCTTGGTGTAGATACTCCTCCTCTACAACCATCTCTACTCTCTCTTCCTCTCTATCCTTGTGGTAACCTAAAATTTCCCCATGCTGTATAATGTGATTTTGTGTGAGACACCTTCTTGTTATCCTTCTGTCGTACTCCTTTCCCCCTTTTTCTAGATTGCGAACAGATCCAGTTCCACTGTGCAAGAAGCCCGTTGTGTTTCTTGTCTTACCCACCCTCGGTGATGACATACCATCCTCTTATTTTATGGGAATAATGATGCTAATGGTACTTCTCCACCTCTTGGAATATCTCTGCTCCCTCTGTACTTCTTCCTTGACCATTGAACCAACTACTTCCCTAAACATTGTCCTGTTTCTTGACATATACACTTGTTTTCCTGCTAAGTCCTTCAACTCACTTATAGTTCACTTTTATGAATCTTCATCTCTCCTAGCACCCCTTGTCTTTCTCTCCACATCAATTCAACCCTAGATCAACCCCTCAGTTCCCCGTGTCGTACAAGGCTCTAATTGCTCATGGTATCAAGGTGCAATGACATTATTTTGTTGCCACACAACAACATTTTAATCAAGGTAGACAATGTTATTAGGTATCCACCCCGCTATTCTTTGAAGAAATCCCGCTTGGCTACACTAAAATGTTATGTAGATTATATTGCAAATTCTATAATATACCCTTCTAATACATAAGTTAACTAGAAATCTACTACTCTAGAAATAGAATTACTTACAGTGTTCACTCTATGCAACAACTCAAGCATCCACCAGCAAGGCCCTAGATAAGGCCCCAATCCTCATCACTTTGGTTGGCACTTAAGCCACTCCCATAATATAATGGGGAAACTTTTGTAGAAAATATTGTCAACCTCAGCACACAGGTATCTCCTCACCTAGGCTTCCAAAGAAATGTGTAGAACTCTGGTACTACAAACTCATACCTCTTCTAGTTGAATCATTATTCAATCTCCTCTTGGGTTGGCCTTCACATTCCATTTTGCACCACAAGGCTTAGTTCATGGTAATGGAATCATTTCTTGGTGCTAGAAGGGGAAAAGACCCAAGGTTCAAGAGTTTTACAACAAAAACCCCGAGGATATTGACATTGGAAACACCTGCAAGGAGGTGAGGTCTCACCTAAGATATGCAATGGGATTACAAAACCTATGTAGGTTTTGAAAGGAGTTAAGGGAATAGGAGGCTATATCAGCTTACAAATACCTAACCTAGATTGTCGCAATTATAATGTGTCGTAGGTATCCTCATGGCTTCAACATACATGCTCCCACTATTTAACCCATGCATTTTAATATTTAAATATTCTTTATACAATATCAGTTTCATATATCCTACAAAGTAGGTGAGAAATCTATTCTTCAATAGTCCTTTAACATATATGCATGGTATAAATTTAATGAGAAACAACAAAAGTTGGGTTCATCATTTATAAATTGTTCTAATTGTACATAACAACTAAATAGCTACAATAATAGAAAACTCCATGCAGACCCAAATCCCATCCATGATATTTTCCATTAGACACAACATTACATATTAAAACTCTTGATGATATATTATATTCATATTAATCAAAATAAAGATTTATACATAAACACCTTAGTCCAACAGGAGGACTTGGAAAATAGATATTTGATTTATACCTTTGACAAACACCATAAAATTCAAATACCTACACTGTTTACACTAGATATCATCTTAAATCTCATCATAATAATCCTTGTTAGAATCATATTTTAGAAAACATAACAAAGTATGCTCAGGTGGAGTACTCAGATAGAACAAAACAAAATATCAACAAAGCAACAAGACTAGAATTGAACTAGGAACAAACTTTGGAACCCTTGATTAGAAATTATCATTCTTTTCATTGTAAAGGTTGACTAGATCCAGTTTGAGGAATCTTTTTCCAACTTAGCATACCAGCTCACCCACATGAACCATTTGAGCATGTTCCTTCCTCAATTATCCACCATTCCATCTCAGGCTAAATATGCCACCTTAATCCATGTCTAACTACCCTACCATAAATGGTTATTGTTCATACTTCTGTCAAGAATCCATCTATCGAGCCTCTGCATGATATATAAAGCATAAACCTATCAAGCCTTTGCATAGTCTTCTACTTACGGCATCTACTCCTTCTTGTAGTGCTTCCATACTTGGGAAAAAATTCAAAAACTTTCTCCATACCCCTTCTTTGCCCCAAATTTCTCCTTCAACCCAACATGCATAAAACTAATATAAATGTACATGTACACAATCTTAACTTCACAAATATTTTATAGAAAAAATAATTTTAATTCGGATTTTTTTGTTTCTTCATATATATATATATATATATATATATTTTTTTTGTGTTAACAATAATTTCACCATATACACAATCTCAAAATTACAAATATTAATACAAAAGGAATAAACTCTACACCATGTAAAGAATCTCAACTTTGCAATTTTTTTATAAAGAGAATAACTTTTATTTTCTTTTATGTATATTTTTCAATGCTACATTTTTCTATTATGTTCCTTTGGAGATTAGGAGGGATATTTTATTTCTAGAGAGCAAGGAGGTAGAGGATAGGCAATATCATTCAGATTCTAAATTGGTAGCTGATGAGGTGAAATGTTCCTAACCCTGGTAGATTTAGGAAGAGAAAGCTTAATTTCTTGAATTCGATGGTCTTACACTAGAAAATGTTCACTCAATTACGCTTGATATTCAAAGATAAACAAGTGGATACCTGTAATATTTTATCCCATTTGGAAGATATAAAATGAATGATTCACAATCTCAGGTTTTGTTTGGACAATGTAGATTCTAGCTTGGCTCGTGTTGAGGGTTTACTGGAGAGTGACTCTATTTCAGGTGATCTTATTGATCCTCCAATTAATCATGGTGAATCCCCTACAAATCATGGTCAACCTCTTACCATCGTTTCCTCTGATCAAGATTGATGGTAGTGGGATTCATGGTTTTATGGCTATACAATTTTTGGTTTATGCAATCTACAACTATGGTTATTCTATGGTGGCTTGTTTACAATCTTAGGAGTGAAGTGAATTGTGCTATTATTATGTTTATTGAATATCAGAAGACTTCATGTTCTATTGTGAAGTCCTCAAAGTCAAAGTTGGTATTCTTTGATTTCTATGTGCATTTGAGAGACTCTATTTTTGGCACTAGGTTCTTGAGTTGACCGTGGTTGATTTTTTATGATGGGTTGTTTGATCTAGGTGGATCTTCAAACACAATGGCATGGAAAGGCTTGAAAATCAAAGTTTTTGGAATGATGTACACATAGGACCAGAGCATAGATCTCATCTTCTTGATCACAGAGATGCGAACAGTTCGTCAATTCGAGTCCAGATGATGAAGTTATCACAAAAAACAGTTGCCTTGGTTCCTTTGAAAAAAGGAGGCTTTTCCTCTACAAATGGGTTTTTAGCCTTATAAGGAAAATTGCATCAGAAGAATCCAAAGGGCAGACTTAAGGTCAGGCTTTTAGAACCCCCAATCAGTGATATCCAATTAATCAGAGTCGGGGGCAGGCAATTGGCGATGTCAGAGACCTTAGAACCAACGATTTGCAATTTGCGATTGCTGATATTAGTGATTAGAATGATTGGCCAATCGACAATTGGCATTGGCGATCAGCGTCGGTGGATGCCAAAGGAAGAACCCTAGGCTGTAGCGATAGCGATATGTGATGCAATCTCATCCATTGGATTAGAAACCAATCAATGGACATGATTAAATCGGCAATCGGGAGATCGACAATCCCGATACCAAGGGCTGATGTGATAGCAACAACAATGCAATCTGGACCATCCGATCGGAACAGATAAATGGCCTAGATCTAATAGGCATATAGATGATCGGTGATCAGCAATCCCCTAATATGGAGGGCCAGTAATAGAGTGATTTGCGACTGTGATATAGTGGACCCGATGGATTTATAACCCTGATTTGATAAAATTTGATGTCCAGTTTATCAGATTTTTCAATGTTTTCTATGTATTTTGGGTTTCCATGTGCATTTACCTATTTTAATAGAAAAAAAAAGGCATTTTTGTGGTTATGTTGCAATGGACGAACCTTCCTTTCAAATGTATTCTATTTCTAAATAAGAGACCTCTAATTTGTAAGTGGTTTTATCCCAAACATGTTATAAAACATGATGGGTGATAAAGAGCCGAGGCTGGAGAAGGCTAGAGATCCTGTTCAAGAGAGCCGAGGCTACAGAAGGCCAGAGAGCCTGTGCTAGAGAGCCTACGTACCAAAGAGTGCACGAGAGCCTGAGAGCCTATGCTAGCGCACACACGAGAGCCTAAGTGCCAAAATCATCCCAATGAGGAGGCTGTGCCTGATGGAGAGCTGTAGCACGAGAGGGCCAGGTAGCCAGAGATAGCTGGATAGTGCTGCGAGGTTTACTTAGAGAAGCCTACAAGTAGAGAACTTGAAAGATAGAGTGCCACAGAACCGCAGAGCAGCAGCACATGGATGAGGCAAGGTAGCCAAAGAACTAGAAGGTTTGTAGAGTCAGCTGCAGTGACATAGCCAGAGCACTGCAAAACTAGATAGCTAGAGAGCTACGTTGCAGATAGCTAGAACATTCTTCTTCGTGTATGATTAATGTTGTGAGATCAAAGCATGGTTTAGCGTTTTGACAACTTCTGTTTCAGATGCCCTGATGGTGATAATACAGAAAATGATCGATGCAAGGGAAGCCGAAGACCAGATTGACCCCTACTTGTGCATTGACAATGTGAACATCGTATTCACGGTGGATGGTGTTGCTAAGGATACGAATATCCCACTTCAGATGGCCCCTTTGTTACGAGGTATATGATTATTGTTTATATACTTCTTCTTATTACATTATGCTGCACAGATCCTTGATTGATATTGAGGCAAGATCTTATTTATTATATGTTGTCATGATTCCTTGTTGATTTGATGTGGAATCTTCTATATGATGTACTTGCTATCATAACTCTTCATGTTATGCTTTGAGATCCCTTATTATATGTTGTTTGGATACTCTTGTTATTGTCATGCATGTTTTGTTCATGAAATCCCTTTTATGCCATGTTGGCAGGATGTTCATCATGCATATTTTTGTATCACACTGATAGGAGTCTTTTGATTGAAAGTTCCAAGTTGTAGAATATCTCTTAGAGCCACTCCTGCGTGAGGGTGTTTTTCCTTGTATAATCACGACATCATCTCTTGTGTACATAACCATTATTGACAACACTTAATGTAGTGGCCTACACCATCTTGACACCAAGGCCCGGAGATGTAATCCCTCCTAGATGAACTCTGTTATCAATGGCTTATGTTTTTATGTTGTTGATGATTGTCTTGTTCCTCTTATTTTCCGCATGTAGATGTGCTCATTAATGTTCTTTTAAAATGAAATTTTAATACATCACAAAAGTAAAAGGTCTTGGAGGGGTCCTTCTTCACATCCGGACCGAGATCAAGTGGTATCAGAGCGGTCTTTGCATTGATGTGAATTGCAATGTGAGCAATGATAGGGGATGAAAGAGTGATGTACGAGACCATGCTCAACATTTCCCATAGAGTAGAAATCATTTATGAAACTCTACAGAAAGAGACAGAGGAAAAGGAGCGATTGCAACTTCAGTTACGAGCCACAGAAGAGGCCATGGAGGAACTGAAGCAAAACAAACATAATCTTCAAACAGAGAATGTTGAATTGAAGATACATCTACGTGAAGAGGAGGAGGAAAAACAAAGTTTGCTACGACAGCTGCAAGCAAAGGATGAGGCCTTGGAAAAGCTGCAACAAGACCTATGTGAGGTAAAAAGTAGTTCTCCATCTTCATGTATGTTTCTTGATGATGATTTCATTGTGTTTGAAAATCACACCATAGGAATTGGCTCCAAATTGTTAAGGAGAATGGGGTATGAAGGAAAATGCTTGGGCGTTAATGGCCAAGGCATTTTCGACCCCATCAAAGTAGAGGAATTACCCGGTCAAGCAGGACTTAGGTATGTGAGGAAAAAAGTTGGGGAAGGCACTGAGACAGTTAGCGAACCACCAACAATGGATGATGAGAAATCCTCATCAGATATTTCCAAATCAAAAGAGAAGGTAAAAGATGTTGATTTCCTTTCAATTGCATCTTCTCATAGTATGATGTTTGTTGGAGATTTAGATATACCAATTACAGGGACAAACACAAGGCTCCTTACAAGGATGAGGCACGCGGAGAAAGAAGAACTTGGTGTTAATAACCAAGGCATAAATCCACCTTTGGAGGTTGTGCATGAACATCCATTTGCAGGCTTGAGATACACTAAATGAGAGTGCTCAAAGGTGTCAGGTTCATCTGAGACATCATTGAGGAAAGAGAATGATGGGAAAACATCCCCATCATCCCATGGTAGTTTCCATTGCAGGGAGAGAGTTGTGGCAAGCTTCCATCGCCATACTAACATCAAAAACAACAAGAGAAGGTATGACCATTTTCGATCTTCGAATGTTCATTTTGATTATGATCATGTTGTTGCCAACGAACAAAGTTCAGTGCATCGAAAAACATGTACCTTTTGTGGTTTACCTAACCATTCCTTTTCTAAGTGTTGGAAAAGAATGGTAGCACTCATGACGCATGAAAGACCTTCTCAACAACATGAAAAGAAATAGGTTAAGCAGATATGGAGGAAGAAAACCTACTGCAGTCATTGCGACAGAAATGGGCATCAAAGAGCCACTTGTTGGAGGCTCCATCCAGAGTAGAACCTTAAAGACAAAGTGTCAGTGCATGCAGTAGGTAAAGCAATTGTTCGATAAGAAAAACTGCTAAATGGAGGTGACCCATTCACCATGATAAGTGAAAAATGGTTTCTAGACATGTTGCCTTTTCATGGTCATTCTTTTGTAAATCATTTGTTGCATTTTAAAGTGTAAAAGTGATCTTGTGTTTCCATCACTTGGTCAGCAACAATGATGTCTGGTCATGTTTTGAGTCATATTTTGAGTTGCATGTTAAAACTCTAAAAGTTATTTTATATTTCAATAATGTATTGAAACAATAGTGTTTGACCTTATGTATAGAAATCATGTGTTGCAATGATGACGTGTTTTCCATCACTTTTTGAAGCAACAATGATAGGTTGGCCTAGTTTTCTTAGCTAGGATATTACGTCCATCTTGTTGTAAACTTGACCACTGAGTATGAGTTATAAACTCGAGGCAAGTTTGGGACATCTGGGTCTTTAGTTGGTCATGTCTTTCAAAGCATGTAATTTGTAAAACAATGTACTACAGGTTACAGAAGTAGCAGGTGTTGGCTTGTCACTTAAGGCTTCGAAGAACAAAGGTGAAGGAGATTGAAGTGAGACCTTTTCAAGATGCTTGTGATGAAAATAAGGTACAAAGAGAGTTGCAGATTACTTTTTATGCTTTTGGAGGACCAAAAGCTCCTCAGTGGGGAGGGTTGATCTAGGTGGATCTTTAGACACAATGGTATGAAAATGCTCAAAACTCAAAGTTTTGGAATGATGTCGACATAGGGCCAAAGCGTATATCTCATCTTCCTAATTGCAGAGGTGTGAACGGTTCCTCAATCCAAGTCTGGCTGATGAAGTTATCATGAAAAGAGTTGCCTTGGTTCCTTTGAAAAAAGGATGTTTTTCCTCTTAAAATGGGTTTTTAGCCTTATAAGGCAAATCACATCGAAAGAGTCCAAAGGGTGAACTGAAGGTTGAGCTTTTAGAACCCTTGATCAGCGATCTTTGATTAATCAAAGTTGGGGACAGGCAATCGACGATGATGGAGACCTTAGAACCAACGATTTGCGATTTGCGATTGCCAATATTGGCACTCGGAATGATCAACCAATCAATGATCGGTGTTGGCGGATGCCAAAGGAAGAACCTTGGGCTGTAGCAATAGTGATATGCAATGCGATCTCAGCTGTCAGATTGGAAATTGATCAAAAGCCATGATTAAATTGGTGATCAGGAGATCGAAAATCCCGATACCAAGGGGTGATGTGATAGCGACAACGATGCAATCTGGACTGTCCGATCAGAACTAATCAACAGTCGAGATCTAATTGGCAAACCAATGATCGACGATTCGCCGATATACAGGGCTTGTAACAGAGCAATATTCGATTACGATATAGCGTAGACTCGATGGATTTATAAGCCCGATTTGATAAAATTTGAAGTTCGGTTTATCGGATTTTTCAATGTTTTCTGTGTATTTTGGGTTTCCGCATGTATTTGTCTATTTTAACAGAAAAAAGGAATTTTGTGGTTTTGTTACGCTAGCTGAACCTTCCGTTCAAACAACTTCTATTTCTAAATAAGTGACCTCCGATTTGTAAGTGGCTTTGTCCCAAACATGTTATAAAACACGATGGGTAATAGAGAGTCGAGGTTGGAGAAGGCCAGGGAGCCTGTGCCAGAGAGCTTGCATACCAGAGAGTGCCCGAGTGCTCGAGAGCCTATGCTAGAGTGTGCGCGAGAGCCTGAGTTCCAAAATCATCCCAATGAGGAGGTTGCGCCCAATGGATAACCATAGCACAAGAGGGCCAGGTAACCAAAGATAGTTGGACAGTGCCGCGGGGTTTACTCAGAGAAGCCTACAAGCAGAGGGCTTGAAATGTAGAGTGTCACAAAACCTCAGAGCAAAAACGCATGGACAAGGCAAGATAGCCAAAGAACTAGAAGGTATGTAGAGCCGTAGAGTCGCAAAGCTACAGTGACATAGCCAGAGCACTGCAAAACTAGATAGCTAGATAGCTACGTTGCAGATAGTTAGAGAAATCTTCTTCATGTATGATTGATGCTATGAGATCGAAGCATGGTTCAAAATTTTGACAACTTCTGTTTCAGATGTCCTGATGGCGATAAGCCAGAAAATGATCAATGTAAGGGAAGCCAAAGTCTAGATTGACCCCTACTTGTGCATCGACAATGTGAACGACGTATTCACAATGGATGGTGTTGTTAAGGATACAAATATCTAGCTTTAGATGGCCCCTTTGTTACAAGGTATATGATTATTGTTTATATACTTCTTCTTATTACATTATGTTGCACAGATCCTTGATTGATATTGAGGCAGGATCTTATTTATTATATGTTGTCATGATTCCTTGTTGATTTGATGTGGAATATTCTATATGATGTACTTGCTGTCATAACTCTTCATGTTATGCTTTCAGATCCCTTGTTCTATGTTGTTGGGATACTCTTGTTGTTGTCAAGCATGTTTTGTTTATGAAATCCCTTTTATGCCATGTTGGCACGATGTTCATCATACATATTTTTGTATCATACTAATAGGAGTCTTTTGATTAAGAGTTCCAAGTTGTGGAATATCTCTTAGAGCCACTCCTGCGTGAGGAAATTTTTCCTTGTATGATTGCAACATCATCTCTTGTGTACATCACCATTATTGACAACACTTAATGCAGTGACCTACACCATTTTGACACTAGGGCTCGGAGACGTAGTCCCTCTTGGATGAACTCCATTATCAACGGCTTATGTTTTTAGGTTGTTGATGATTGTCTTGTTCCTCTTCTTTTCCGCATGTAGATGTGCTCATTAATGTTCTTTTAAAATGCAATTTTAATACATCGCGAAAGTAAAAGGTCTTGGAAGGGTCCTTCTTCACACCCGGACTTGGATCATTGTTGGATATGACTTATATGCTTCTTGATGGACTGTTGTGTTTGCTATTGATTTTCTATGGTCGATTCTATGCTTTGTTGTATTTCGTTTTCTCAATTAACACTCTTAGCGGCATGGTATACTTTACAGTATGGTGTTATCTTGTCTTTTCTCTCTTGCAATATGACTTATGGTTCATGGTTGTATTATTCTGAGGTTGACGAATATTATTTGAACCATAAGATCTATACAAGCAATGTTCTACAAAACTTTATTGGCTAATCTTACTTGATATATGTTGCTTCCTTTGGACATCATTTGGATTCTTCATGGTTCTTGGAGTAACCTAGTGGCTTTGTGGAGCCTCTGCTTATTGCGTACCATTTGAAGAGACTATTATGGGAGTCAATGATCTTGTTCATTTTTTCTCTATGTTTGGTTTTCCTTAGTGTAATGGTATGTATGTTGTACTTTCTATGTATGGGCTACAAATCTGGTTAATCATGTACTTCGTAGTAACTTTTGCTTTGGACTTGGTATGGGGGATAGTAGAGATTTCAGTTTCTTTAAATTATGTGAATTGTTTAGGTGAAAATGATGATAATCTCTATGTAATTCTCTATTTGGCTTATTAATATAACTAACATCAATTAGTTAGTTTATATATATATATAATATATATCATAAATATATAATATATATATATAAAGCTCAAATACTTTTTAAAATCTTATTAAAATTTTAAATTATTATAATAATATACTATATCAAAAATAATTAAATGTATAGAGAGAAAATAATACTAATTACAATCAAATACTAAATTTTATATACATTAAATAAAAATAAAATTTACATCAATTTAAAATTAAGCTTAATTTTAAATAATTACAATCACATATATTATATTTAAAAAACTATTTTTATCTTGTGAATTGTGTACAGCCCACTTACAACAGAAATCCAAAGATATACCAATATAATAGCCCGTGAAATTATAATTACCACAGAAAAAATAGCCCAAAGGCATGACATGGATACCAATACAGTTTACTACCTGACAGCTTCAGACACAATAGTATCACATGAATCAAGGGGCTTGCTCTCCATTGCCTTAGAAACTGGTTTACTTTGGTCACAATAGCTTATATTTGTTTTATCCATTTATTCAATATTTCATGCTTGTTTTGTTCATTTATTCGCAGAAGTTAGAACAGATGAGATATTTATCATTGAGATATCTAAAATTGCTTTACATTACTTATCTCTCAAGAAAATTTGTAGAAATAGCTGTTGATGGGCAGAAATGAGCCAGAACCAGATATGTCAAATTTCTTTTGTAGCAATAGCTTTGGATGGGTTAGAAATGAGCACAAGGGACCAGATATAAGAGAGTTATAAATATATATGTTTAGCGAATACTAAATCATGGTTACATCAATGTTTATGATATCACTTTGAGAAAATCGAATTTGGGTAACGAAGATTGTAAACATTTTTCGTAATATGTGGAAGTTGAATTTAGATAAAGAAGATCCTACTAGTGAAGATACCAATCATTTTTCCCAACCACCATTCAAGTTTTATCTCTGTGATACCAATCATTCTTCCCAACAACCACTCAAGTTTTATCTATACAGAGATGGAAAGAAAACTTAGTGAATTTACTATGACGAGGAATACTGAAATAAGCACTGCATTCCACCACAAACTTAAAACGCTGCCTTACCCATTTCATGAGCTTCACTATTGATCTTCCATGGATTCTGATCTGCACTCTGAGAACTCTTTCTCCCACTCCCTGCTGCAGCCTCTCCCACGTGAAGGCATCCAATGGGATTGATTCATTCGACCCATAAACAGCCATTATGGTGCTAGTCTGAAGGCTCTCCTGATAAAATGGCTCTATAACATACTCTCCCCCGACCTGCACACCCTCCAGCATAAGGGCACCAATATGAATCTCTTCATAGAATATCGCTCTTTTTTTTATAGGATTGTGCGCTAGGATTTTCACCTCCACCTTCGTCTTGAGGCAGGCAGCTGCCCCATCACAGTCACTGGCTCTTGAGGCGTCCAGTTCTTTGATGTGGATCTCTTTGAGTCCCCACTGAGGAGCTTGTGGGTGGAGGGTTATCAGCAGAATCAGCAGAGTCAGGCCTATACCAAAAACCAGGGCTATCATGAACGTGAGAATCCAGATTACAGTTCTGTTCACTCGACTATGTATTAATATTGGATGAGTTGCAATACCATCCAAGAAATCTAAACAGCTCCTCATCTTCATGTTCTTGAACACCAACTTGAAAAAAATGCACAATAAATGATATGTATACACATATATATACACACACAAGGGATGGTAAACGTATATATATAGATGGCAAGGGAGGGTAAACGTATATACATAGATAGCAGCGGAGTGTGCTTGTGCATCGGCCCTACATGTGCAGAGAGTGCTAAATACACTAGCGCGTTTGCAGAGTGCATATCCAATCAACAAGACCACTTTGAGGGTGATATGGTGGCATTAGGTATAATAATGAGAGTAC
Source organism: Pinus taeda (assembly GCA_000404065.3). NCBI lineage: Eukaryota > Viridiplantae > Streptophyta > Pinopsida > Pinales > Pinaceae > Pinus > Pinus taeda. The sequence goes on from APFE030586561.1 coordinate 27,380, forward strand.
TGATGATATTGCAGAGGATTGTGCAGCGCATTTGAGATAATAACTAAATTAGGAAACCACTTCACGCCTTTAAGAAGCACTGATAACTGATAACATTTTTTTAGTTAGTATTCTATATTTGTTTTTGGAGTTTCATCTGCGCATATTTATAGTGCTATGTTTCTGTTACCTCTGGAAGAACCTTAAACGTCTCTTCGCGGAAGTTTGTCAGATTTATAATAATAATAATAATATGTCAATGACAATGAGAACATCCTTACTTTTTCGAAATCTGATACTTACACATATAATATTCAGCAAAAATTAACATTAAAATTTTAGTAATTATTATTTTTTAATCATAGAAGATAGAGATTTAATATTAAAAGAATAGGGTAGAATTGTAATTTATAAAATATTATTTATTGTCTTTTTTCCCTTGGGTAAATGCAGTAAATCTAAAAATTAAAAATTTAAAAGGGAAGTTTATTAAATTTAGGGATGTTGTTAAATATATGGGTTTAAACATTACATTATATTATATATATATATATATATTATATATATATATTAATATGACTAGATTAAGTTTACTTTTTAGACTAAATTGTTAGTGTTTGTAACTCTAAATCAAAGAGTAGTGATAATAGTTTTCTAAACACTATCATACCATTTTTCTCTAGTCTCTTGTTAGGTCAAAGGACATGGATACTAGAGAAGGGGCCACTAGCACACTATTGGAGTTAAAGGAGTTGTCATCAAATACCACAAAGTGTATAATATCCAAGCGAAGGTCCAAATGAACCATAGAAGGGCCAAATGAGCCATGATATGTGCAACCAAATGCTACAAGGAGGCCAAGGCTAAGGTTATTTCCATATGCCTAATCCTAAGAACAAATAGAGAGGCATGGGATTCAATTTCCTATTCAAGGAGATTGGTCCCTTGCTCTTGGTGCAAAGTTTTTTCAATATTGGTTGGAGACCATACACTCTTCAAATCACTCTTGCCACTATGTAGCTTGAACAACCAAGCATGCCACCAAGCCTTGCAATTATTTGACATCATATATCCATTAATAAAGTCATTTTTCTAGGGCTCTTCACCTCATAGAGACCACAACATCAAGGATAATTATCGATAGCCTTGGCCATCTTCCCACCCTTACTCAAGTCTATCCCCAAAGCCTATGATACCTCCAAATTCTTCATGAAGGCATAGCAATGTCATGCACTTCAACCCCAATTCTAAAATCAGATTCAGAAGGGAACTTAGGTGAGGGGAGTGATAAATTGACAATAGTTACGTATTCCAATGAATTCTACATCTAGGAGCCTTAATAGCCATGGTATAGTTCTTCAACACACTAAATGGAGGAACAAGTCTGCAAGGCAAGAGGAGTAAGATGAATTAAATTTTCTCAACTATGTCATTGTCATGACAAGGCAAAAGTGTCGTAAAGAGTCTTCATGTTATTGCCATATATCATCATGGGGGTGCTTGTGAAGGTGATCAACTCACACCCCTTCCCCAAGACACCCTACATTGGGCTCCATTTTTAAATTCAAATAGCACCTTCCTCCATTTTGGCCCCACAGATGGTATGAAAATCTACCTTATAATTCTATCCTCCAAGATTTTGGAAGAAGGAGATAAATTCAAGGTCTAACCCAACATAGTGGAATGTGGATGACTTTATTGAACTTGTTTGTGAATCTCTAATACTTGAGAATGGAATAATAATAAAAATATCATTGGAGAATAGATAAACCTCACAATGCTTTGTCTAGGTCAAATAAATTTATTAGTGCAAGTGTAATGCTCCCTCCCACCCCCTTGGAGTAATCTAGGTTGAATGAGAGGGGCTACTTTTGACTAATCCAACTTCCATGGTCTCATTATGGAAATGGGTTCATAAAATTCCTTCTTCACCAAAGTTAGCATAATTAACTTTGGATAACACCATTGCATCTAGCTTGTCAAGAGCTTTCCAACGATGTAAATTTTATCTCAATCCGAGTCCTAGATTTAAAATTATTCTCATTTAAAGGTTTGAACATTTAACCTTGCCACATCAACAAGTATGGCCACATGGCATTGCCACATCATAGCACACCCATGTCGCATGCCATTCCTTTAGAATTTACCCCATTCCATCCTCTATGATGCATTAGGACGTGATAATTTGTGTTATGTAATGAGGAGGTTCTCATTATGTGGCTTTTGTCTACTACAACCCACTACAAATAGGCGCTATAAGAATACCACTAGGCTCCAAGGTCTGTGGTGATTTGTCACTCAGCCATATCCACTTCCACCTCATTACCAGGTGGCATTCCCCAAGCCAGGTGGTGTCACAAAACCCCTGTCACATGTCTCTTAGGTGCCACATCAGCCTAACCTCCATGTCACCTGCTCCTACGACATCTTGTTCACGTCAAGGTGACATAATCCTATCACATGGCATCCTATAGTGGTGCCATGTGTCATTCAAAAACCAATCATTTGGTCATCTAAAATGGCCATTCTTGGTTTCCATATGTCACGCTGACAATGCATCATGTTGACAATCTTGCCATGTCACACATACATGTCATTCGTAGCCTGCATAGCATCTACCACCTAATCTTAAGTCATGGGTCACACTAGGTCAATCCATTTTCATTTTGCAATGAAATCACTTTATGAATTTTTATGGACGGTTGGAAACTTTCCACATTGATCAACACATCTATGTTCCCCACAACATTAAATTTTTTATCCCATGGAGACAAATATTTGTCCCTCGGAACATGAATATTTTCATTTCTTGACATCAAGTTCCCCATCCGATGGAGCCCTATCTTTGTTTCCTAAGATGTAAATATCTTTGTTTGTTGACGAAAACAATTTCCCTTAGTGCCCTCGCACTTCCTGTTATTTGTGGCCATTTCCATAGAAATACTACATAACACTTGTTGCAACTCATGCAACATTAATTAAAACTAAGCGCCATCATTAAGTGGTTGATTAAACTGTAGATTAGTGGTAATCCTCGTGGGTTAATAAATCCCTCAATCCTTTGTAAACGCTCGAACTTTTATCATGACTCTAACAAGAATTGTTAAGCCCAATTATAAGTAAATCTTCCTACGATACTTAGACTTCGAAGTTCTAAGAGTCTCAATGGCTTGCCAAGCCTTCCTTGCATTCAAGTTTCATTCAATCCATGACCATGAAAAGAATGAACCATTAATTCCAACGTCATCATTACAACTACTCCATCTAGCAATAATACATTTATAGATATTAGTGTGCTCACTAATAGGCAGAGAAACAAGTCAAGCCATGACAACATTTCCCTACACTTCAAAAACAACAACAACCTACCATGCCCAAAGCGAGCACAATGGTATATTATTAAATCCTCTAACAAACATTCATTTCAATGTAAAGGCAATGAACAGACTTAAATATTCAAATATGCATGACCATGTCAAGCAATGGAATCGTACATAGTATAACTTAACTCGGTTCATTATACCAACATGCATAGACATGTATATTTAATGTTAATAATGCATGAATATGAATGAGAATTATGTAAGAAAATAGATAACAGAAAAATAAAATCTCACACACACACAGATTTGACACGGGATATACCTTGGGAAACATTTTTGGGAGAAAAAACTAGCTAGAAGGTGAGGTTACTCTTCTCTCTTTCTCTAAACGGAAATATGGTTGCGAGTACAAAGAAGTATGGACTGTGGCCCATGGGTTGTTACAATGCACAAATCCTCTCAGTGTGTTCTATCTCCTATCCCCCTTGGCTATTTCTGCTCAGCTATGGAACAAATGCACTCGAAAAAATGGAAACCCTTCTCCTCCGAGCGGCCCAGTTATAACACAACGTGATAGCCTACCAGTAGTTAGGTTTGGCTACCTCAACTCTTAACCAAAGTTACAATGTAGACTCTTCTAGAGTCTTTTACATCATAGTCACATGGCTAGCCCCTTTTCCATGCATAATGGGGGATGACCTGACATCCTCTCAAATTATGGTAGTGAGAACAGGAAGGTCAAATTTTGAGTGGCATAAATTTATCATATGGACTCTAATTGATGTGATTCTTACACAATTTCAAAGGTAATTGTATGTAGAATAACATGAAAAGGTTATGCAGTAAAGTGGAAAATTTTATCCCAAAAAAAAATCATTTGATGCCTCAAAACACTCTCGAAAGGTTTCAGACCATGTTTTTACAAACTAGGTCTTGCTTGTGAAAATAGTCCCGTGAGTTGATTCCTCCACTTTTTTCACTCTAAAAGCATCAAGATGGATGAAAAACAATATAATGATCCAATCTAGATCACACCTCCCCATTTTGGGAGGCTTTTGGTCCCCAAAAGCTTGTATTGAATGAGGTGAGGAAATTTTTCCTCCACCTTCTCTCTAGTGTACTAGTTAGCTTTGCCTGGAAGTTGTCCTTTCAACCCAATCTGCCAAAAGTCAGGTTGCCCCTGTCTTATAATTTTGGATCTCTTCTAAAAAATTGTATCCTCAGTCAACTCTACCTAAGCATCTAGTGCCAAATCCTCCACAGAAGGTCGAACTTGTTCCTCTTCCTAATCTAGCATGGAAGGCTCATACAATTTCAAATTCTCTACATCCACAATTGAGTAAATGTGCATATATGGTGGTAAACTAAGTCAATAGGCATTATCACCCAACTTTTCCAATATTTCAAAAGGTTCATACCTCAAAGCCTTGATTTTCTTACCAGACCCTTGTAGCCTCTGCTTGTTCAACTATAGCCATACTCTATCTCCCACCTTGAATGATTTCTTCGTTCTTTGTTGATCATGCCTACCCTTATATTTCTCTTGTGACTTCTACAGTGTCTCTTATAACTGTAGATGGATTTTCTTGATCTTTTCTACAAACTTTCAACCCTCAAGGTGCCTCCTGTAAGATCTTCTCTCACTCCTCCTTATTTCCCATATGCAATGTCCAAAGGTGAAGGCAACAAATATCCAAAAGAGGTTTCAAATGGGTAATTTCCTATAGAATTGTGGATTGCTCCATCGTAAGAATGTTTTATATATACTATAATTTCATCCCAGGTACTTGAATGCTTTTGGTTGTATCCCCTCAAAATTTTCACCAAATTCTTGTTAATTACTTCTATCTTCCCATTTGTCTATGGATGGAATGGTGTAGATCTATTTAACTTCGTGTCCATCTTATCCCACAATGTAGTCTAGAATGCACTAAGAAAACTTGCATCCCTATCTAAAATGACACTCCTTGGTATCCCAAAGTGCACCCAAACTTGTCCAAATACCAAGTTTGTTGCTTCTTGCCCACTGATGGTATTTTTACAAGGCATCAGAACACACATCTTGTTGAACCTATAAACTACCACGAACGATAGTCATGTCCCTTCCTGGTGGTTGGTAAACCTCCCACAAAGTCTATGAAAATGTATTTCTAAGGGCAAGTGGGTATATGTAAGGGATGATATAGACCTTGTTTCTTGTTGCTAGGCTTGTTGGCACAAAAAAGCGTGGATCCACTTATGAACCTAACTTCCTTCTCTTACATGTTGGGCCAATACACATACTTCTACAAGTTGGCCACATTCTTCCCCACACCAAGTGTCCTAAAACCTTAGAGTCACGAGCCTCTTTAATTAGTTGCAATCACTCACCTTTAGGAACACATAGCTTATCCATCTTGTAGAATAACCCATCCTAAAGATGGTATTCAATGGTGTTGTCACCATTGTGCACATGAATCTGACTCTATAACTTTTGAAACACCAACTTGAAGTCCTTTTCCTATGAATATGCCTCTCTATATGCATCATGGGTGAATGGATCCATGTCGATAAGAGTCCCCACAGTTGTGATCTTTGGTGTGGGTGGCCTTGAAATCTTGTCAACCAACATGTTTGTGTTTCCCTTATTGTACTTGATCACCAAATGAAACTACTATAGAAACCCCATCCACTTGTAATGGTTAATCTGTTGTAGGTTATTTTGGGCCTACAAGTACTATAGTGGTTTGTGATATGTGTGGATTGTTGTCTCCTTTCCCATCAGATAGTGCTTCCACTTCTTGACATCTTGCACCACGACATAGAGCTCCTTCTCATAGGTAGGGTAGTTAAAAAATACCCCATGAAATACTTCATAATGATAGCATAGAGATCATCCTCCCTGCATCAAGACCGCTCGCATAGCATACGCACCCACGTTTATCTCCACTTCAAAGGATTGTTTCAAGTTTGGTAATGCCAAAACTGGTTCTTCATTGATCTTGTTCTTTAACTCCTTGAAATCCCTCAATGGACCCTTTCTCCACTAGACACTCTTGCCACGTGTTGTTGTTGGAAACTCTTGCCACTACTATAATTGAAAATGAGGCTATGAATTTCCTTAGGGACTGTGTTTCTCTAATGAAACTCCTAACCTCATAAACATTAGTAGGCACTAGCCATTTCATATTGTCATCCATCTTGGTAGGATCTATATTCATCTCTCCTCCACCTATCACATGCCCCAGATACACCAAAGGTTGTTGTACAAGCTCACATTTCTTGAGATTTTCTAACACCTTGTGCTTCTTTAATGTGTCCAACACCTACATCAAATGTGAGATGTGCTCCTCCCAGGTAGCACTGTATACTAGTATATCATCCAAATAAACAATAACAAATGAATCTATACAAGGGCACAATACATCATTCATTAATTTCATAAATGTAGTTGGTGTATTACAAAAGCCAAATGGCATGACTAACCACTCATACAAACCTTGCATAGTTTTGAAGGCGGTCTTCCAAGTATATTCTTCTTTGACTCGAACATGGTGATATCTAGACTTTAAGTCCAACACAGTGAATTATTTTTCTTGTTGCAATTGATCTAGCAAATTACCTATCCTAGGCTGGGGGTATTTGTTCTTGAGCGTGTTTTTTTCAATTCCTTTTAATCTATACACATCTTCCAAGTCCCATCCTTCTTTGGCACAATGATGATGGGTGACCCACATGGTGATGTACTTGGTCGATTGACACCCTGTTCCAGAAATTGCTACAATGTTTTCTTCACCTCACTTACTTCTATAACACATTGTCTGTACAACCCAATGTTTGGGAATTGGGAGTCTGACAATAGCTAGATCTCGTGCTCCACTTCCCTCTTAGGTGCTAACCATTTAGGCTCTTGGAACACATCCTTGTATTCCTATTGCAACTCTTCCAGTTGTTGTTTATGTTTCTTAGTACACCCCTCCATGGATGCCTTGCCTCTTACTGACTCTTCTATATACTGATTTTCTCTTAAAATCAATAAAACATACTTCTTACTAGAACTAATCAATTTCTTAGCTTGGTTGGAACTTACCAATGAATTTTTTTACTTTATTTTGTGTGCATTGATGATGAATGATTTCCCATCCTTACTGAGCTAGTAATGGTTGGTTATCTGCATGATATTGCATCTCCCATTTACATGTATGTTTTCCCACACATGACTCCACATACATCAAGGGGAACCATATCTAGTTCTACTTCATCAATAAAATTAGCATTGATAACAAATATAATTTTGCATTATTTTGTTACCTTTAACTTTGCATCCTTATTTACCCATCCCAGTGGATATGGGCTCTGATGATCATGAACTTCTAGCCCCAACTTATTGACCAACTCTTCTATAATGATATTCGCTTGCAATCCTAATTCAAATAGAGCATCGATCTTTATCTTCTTGACCTGTATATTTATATGGAAGAGTTTGGTCATTTCTTTCTCTTCCTATTGTTGAAGGCTACTCAGGTTCACCTCCTTCTGCATTGATGTACAAACGATCTTCTCATCCACATCCAAGCTACTTTCAATCTGGTTGGTTGAATCAGTGGCCATGAGACTCTTCTTATTATTATTTGTCTTTTTGTTCTTTGGGTTTAGCTCTAGATGCAATTTCCAATACTTCTCCTTTGTATGGTTGTAATTGTTGTAGTGGTTTAAGTGGTTGCTTAGATATTTGCACTGGTGTGTTGTAGTTACCGTCATTTGATCTTTTCCCCCTTTTTGCTTCTTCCTCCCCTCCTTAGAAGCATATTGTTTCTCCTTTTACTTTGATCCACTTGGTTGCACTCTCTTTAGACCTATATTCTTTAGACATTATGTCTGTACATAAGCCTTGTCGACTAATTTGGACTTGAACACTTACTCCCACATATGGTGGTGTAGACCCGCAAAATACTTGAGGGGTACATCTGGGTTCTTTGGGGGGATATCTAGCATTACGGTCATCTTTTTGAACTCTGTATTGTACTCCTACGTGCTTTGCCCTAGATTTTTCCTAAACTAGTGCCACTGGATCCACTGGTCCTCTACATACCCAATAGGGTAAAACTTTGACTTAATGAGGGTTTTGAAATCCTCCCACTTAGTCACTACAGGATCTCCCTCCAACCTTAGTGTATCCATGTAGCTTTCCCACCAAGTTAGGGCATGTCCCTTGAATTTTAGCTACACAAATGAGATCTTTTCTTCTTCCTAAATTTGATGGGTGTTGAAATACCCTTCTAGTTGCTACAACTAGTGATTCAACTTCGTATCCTTGATCTCACTGTGTTATGGCTCGATATCAAACTTTTCTTGAATTTTAAATAGGGGTTCTGATTGATTCATGACACCCAAACTAGGTTGATCTTTTCTAGGTTCTTTCTTTGGTTGGCTCTCTATTTCTTCCTAATCTCTTGATCCCCCCTTTGATTTTTCTTCTAGATTAGAATCCCCATCTTCTCTGAAAATCCCAATATTATTGCTCAGTGTCGTCATGAGGAGACTTACATTACGATTTATATATTCAACTTGTTTTTCTAGCCATGAAAACCTCTTCTATGTAGGATCATGAAGGTTATTCATAAATTCATCAGCCATGATTCAGGGTTTACGAATTTTGGCCAGGCCGATCTAGATCCCCTATAAATCTCTATAATACACCGAAAGAAACATGCTCTAATACCAATATGATCCATAAATTTTCACGGATATTACACTAGGCAATTCATCATAGTAGATCTGATAATATTATATTTAAAATTGAAATTCTACACTATTACAGTTTTATTATAATTCTAGATCTATATATTTATTGTTAATAGTGCATGCATGTGAATGAAAATTACGCAGAAAAATAAATAATGGAAAAATAAAATCTCGTACATACATTTGACACAGGTGTGCTATGGGAAACCCTTTTGGGAGAAAAATCCAGGTGCAAGGTGAGGTCACTCCGCTGTCTTTCTCTGAATGGAAATATAGCTGCAAGTACAAAGAAGTATGGAATGTGGCGTGTGGGATGATACAATGTAATGATACAATGTAAAAATTCTCTTTGTGTGTTTTATCTCCTATCCCCCTTGGCTATTTTTGCTCGATTATGGGAAAAATGCACTTGAAAGAATGGAACCCCTTTCCTCCTAGTGGCCCGATTATAACATAGCCTGATAGCCTACTAGTGGTTAGGTTTGACTACCTGAACTCTTATCCAAAGTTACAATATAGACTCTTCTATTATTCTACATCATAATCATGTGGATATCCCCTTTTCCATAAATAATGGGGGTTGATTTGGCATCCTCATGAATTATGGTGGTGAGGATGAGAAGGTCAACTTCTTAGTGTCATAACTTTCATATGCGAACTCTAATTGACGTGATTCTTACATTGTTGGAAATACATCTAAGTGAAGAATAGCGTGAAAAGGTGTGCATTGAAGAGACAAATGTTTACCCCAAAAAACGTCGTTTGATGCCTCAAAATGCTCCCCGAAGGTTTCAAACCCTATTTTTCCAAACTGGGTCCTGCTGAATTATCTCATGAGGTGACTCCTCCAGTATTTCCACTCTGAAAGAATTGAGATGGATGACAAAAAATATAACGATCCAATCCATAACAGTAATTCAGGAAACATATCAGCATCTACAAGGCTTTATAAGTCTCTATCATCATGAGAATTATTATACAAACATCTCATTGCAAATACACATGAATACACATTCCTCATCTTCTCTCTTAAGAGAATATTTTTTTGGTTATGATCTGGTTCCATGTGAGAGATCGACCAAAAGATTTTAATCCATGATGTAAACTCTTATTTTCCAAATATAAATTTTCCCAAAAAAAATCATAATACATATAATTACGTACATATGTTTATGGCATTTTTATTTGTCATAAATTTTATAATTTGTGTGTGTGTGTGTTTTTTTTTAGTGTGATATGCATAATGTGTGTGTGTGTGTGTGTGTATGTGTGTTTTAATTGAGTTCAACTTCGGTGATTGGATGGAATCATTGTAATCCTCCCCACCCAAGTCAAGTCTCATAGTTTCACATATTGTAGCTCTCGAATAGAGTAACTATGGTGCACTCTTCAGTGAGCCTATACTATGTTTATTTTGGAATAGGGCAAAAAATTTAATTATCAATAATTCTTAGCTGGATGGTAGGGATTTAACCTCAATGGAATATTTTTAGTATTAGTCACAAATCAAATGTTGAGACTTATCTACAAAGTAGTTATGCCCTATTATCCCTTTAATTAAATTGATTAATTGAAAAAAAATGTCATATGAACAAGTGTCATATGAAATGAGTTATGGGTTTTTGGGTATGCGGTATTGATAAGCCATCATATTGGCCTATGGTACTATAAGAAAAGTTATTTACATATTAAGAATCTTCATAATAAAGCGGGGATGAAACTCCATGATTAAGAATCTTGTTACATGTATATTAATTATTTTTATCATTAATAATTAAAATAATATTTTAAAATAAAGTTATAATTTAGTTAATTTTTTATTTAAGCAACTTGAAATTTTATCATAAAATAATTTTTTTGATGTTTATTATGGATTGATGTATATCCATGTTATCCACCATTTAATCTATGCTTAGTCTAACTAATAGACAAAACTTTTATGGCAGATTTTCTAGTCAATTTTTCCTAAAATGTTGTAAATAGCTTTAAGAATCATAATTTTAAGTTGTTTAATCTACAAAGTTTGAGTGCCTCAAGGGTATTTTAGGGTGTTGAATCTATCCATGCATTCAAAAATCAATTTTAAACAACCAGAAATCACAATCTTGCTTGAAATTGTATTGTCGGATTCCGATCAAGGAAGCAATTTCATATATTAGTTAGACTACACCTTTAATTTATATGGTTGTGTTAGTATATTATTACTAGTTACATTTAAGATGAAGTTATGAGATATCGTCATTACGAATATATCATTACTATTTTTTTTTTCTTTTAATGTGATATGCATATTATGAATTTTCTTTCCGAAAAACAATTTGTAATTTTATTAATAGAAATTGTAATATAAAATTAAATTGAGCTTATTTATTAATTTTATTAATTTTTATTATACTTCTTTAAGTGAACCGACATTATGTTTTTTCACTATTTTTTTATTTAACTTTTCATCTAACACTCCACTACAATTTCTCCTCTATACTAGGTTGTAGAGAATAGAGCACCTCAACACAATAACAAAGATCAACAATGTAATAATGCCCAAAAAGATACATCACAATAATGGATCTAAAAATGTGATACAACATTTAAAATCAAATTGTATTAATCACATAAACCAAACAAATGGCCATAAAATAATAATGTTTTGTGTACATGTAATAAAGGCTAGATATCTCATAAGAAAAAGGTTAAACTATAATCAAGGCTAGCATATAGTGATCCATATCTTTTACTTCAAGCATGCATATAGAATCACATTTAAAAGAGCATGTAACCAAGTAAAATAAATGCGTGAAAAAAGAAAAAATCAAAATCAATAGTGTGATCAAAGGCACAAGACAATTTGATGATAAATTTCACCCAATATGGGTTACGTCTCCGGGCCCTACTCAATGTGAGGAGGCCTCTCTCATTAAATGGGAGCATAAATAAATCACAATCAGCTACATAAATGACCCTTATACCTCCATTTTCTGGAATGGTCTGAAAATACAAAGCTCAGTTGCATAAATGGATATCATCATTGAATTTGTGGCACGAAAGCATGTCAAATGACTATAAACTTGACCCCTTTCTAACACTATTGAAATCTGGACCCTTAGGAATCTCAAAGATTCTCCAAAGATTCTTTCTTGCAAGTTGACTACAGATTTGCTGCTCAGATGAGGAAATTGATTACACCATTAGATTCCTTGTGGAAAACTAAGAAAAATGAGTATAAAGCTGATACACATTTACCTCTAGCAAAAATCAGCCTTCAAGGGAATTTAAAGATTCCTCATGATTCCACAAGAGGAATATTCCTACAAGATTCCCCCATATCAAAAACCATGCCATCATGGTTCCGCTTTAGTTACTGTGTTAGGGTTCTTCCCTCAACCCTCATGCGCATTGTTCCCTTCGACCTTTGTTCGCCCTCGTTGGGTAATAATCATGGTTTAAATAGTTTGGGGTGACATACCTTGCAAGGTTAAGGCTTGTGGGCCATTGGCGGTCAAACACGTTAATTGGGTGGAGGTCCCGGGGTCAAGCCTATGGGCCTCATCTATATTGCTCAAAGGTGCTTGTTTCTATTTTATTTTTTTGAGGGGTCACCCATTAGGCAAGCTGGCCTACACAGTCAAGCGAGTTCGAACCCTACAGACCCCATTTGTGTTGACAACTGTTTGGTTGGGAAGGTCCAATGGCAGGTGGCCCGCCCACCACAATATATCTATATCTATATCTATAATCTATATCTATATCTATATTATATATATATATATATATATATATAGATATCTTCTGTTGGGGTGGCGGCCCACTACACTTTTTTTTCATAATAATAGTTAAAATTTCCGGTGGCAGTTTTTAAGGGTTGCTGGACAAATTAAAGAGGAAAAAAATTCACCTTTTCCAGCGACTGAAATTTTTGCGTCAATAAATGCCAAATTGTTTCCTCGTTAGTGGAAAACTTTGACCAAAACTTTGACTGACCATAACTTTCACATAAAAACTTGAATTGAGGTGTCATTCATGCCGTTGGAAAGCTTGCAACAAGATCTTCAATCTGACCCTAGTTCCACTTCAATCTAGTGACTTTGATTGTTGAGCTTTTCCAAAGCTACTTCTAAACTTTGAGCGTTTATGGATCCACCGGGATCATATAGTCTTATGTCTAAGTCAAAGGCTATATTCTACTTTAATGCACATGATCCTAATGTTGTAGCCTGAACGATGATAGTATGAGATATTGGTTTCCTTATAATTGTTATCTATTCTTAGACTATCCTTTTGGTCCTGGAGTAAAATTTAAGGTTGTTTGTGGTTAGTGTCAGAGCTTGCCTTCCTCAAATGTAAGGAAACATATTAATGGCCCAAGACCCACAGGTATGTGATAGGGGTGAAATTATGCCCTTATGAACCAATAATAAATCATATAAGTGGCATGGTTAATTTCCTTAAATAACAATAAAAATTAACCCATATTCATGAAAATTAGCCAATGAAAATTGCTCTCATTGTTAATCAACAACCAAATTAAATTTGATCACCTTCAAAACAATAAATAAAACTAAATATACAATAACATCAATAATTCAAATCAAAATAAATATGTCTTTCTTCCTACCTTAAATAATTACCAAATATAATTAGCCAAACAAGCAAAAACAACAAATTATCATTCCATCATAAGTGTTTGTATGAATGAAAAGTATTTTGATATTTACCAACATATATTAATAAAAAAATAGCATTGATAAAGAAATTTTAGATAATTATATAACCATGTATTATTATCTAATATATCATCCGTATAGTTAAATATACAATTTTAAAAATATATAAATTTAATAAAAAATATACTTATAAAATGACCCATTCTACTTCCACGGGTGGTAAGAGGGGGAGGGGTCCTTTATGGCCCCAGAGAAGTCAAAGTTTTAAAGTATCCATGGGGCTTGGGGAAGATGACAAATAATTAGGCAGAAGCCTATGATTTACTCCAAGGCATTATTCTCACCAAAGAATTGTAGGTCTTTTCTCTCATTGTGTTAGGTGACTCCCTCTTAATAATTCAGTATTTGGTCAAAGGATATTCCCTTAGAGACAAATTTCTAGATAATCTCCTGAATTGGATTAAAAGGTATCAAAATATATTCCAAAGATGAGTTTCAAACACATTTTAAGACATAATAACAAGGAACAAAAATCAATGTGTCAACCAAGGTTGTGATTTGGTATGGGAGTTGATGGTAATGTCAAGTAAGGTATCCTCCATCCCTTAGTGATTAAGCAGAATCCTATGTTCAGTATCAAAAAATTTGGGGGGGGCGGGTGGGGGGGGGGGTTCTAATCAACATGGATCTGTGAAAATATGTTGTAATTAAGGATTATATTTTGAGGTGGGCTATATGTACTACAAGTTTTGTTCAATTTTAGGGCTATATTGGAACATATTCACTTCCAAGTACCAGTATATTCTTAGTATTAGTTGTATTCCTCTTCAAAGGATAATAGTAGTTCAAGAGTATGTAGATGATACAAAAGATGAAAGAAAGTCATAATGTAAATCCTAATGTACAACTATGATTTGGGCACAGATTTTGTAATTAATACAAATATTCTCATTACCATAAAAAAATGACCCATTTTACTTCTATACTTAAATTTATTTAATTCCAATATATAATTATTCTAAAATATAATAAATATATTTAATATGTCCAAATTGTTATCATCCATATAGTTAAAAATACAATTTTTAAACATATAAATTTAGTCAAAAAACAATAGCTCGAGTGGAAGCTAGTGGGTTTAGTTCCCCTCCACCCGGATTATATTCTTTGAAGACATGTTAGTCTGTGTGGAAAAATGTGTACAAGTTGAACATTTGTGTCGAGAAAAAATCTTATAAGCTTGAAAGGGCAAGAATCTTTGAATATCTTGAAATTAAAGTGAATAGTGGCAGTCAGTGTTGAGTGTGGAGCCTGATTATCTTCTTTATTCAGAGGTATCACTGCATTGGACCCCATTTCGTCTTGTGGCAGCAACGCCGCCAGGGGGGTCCAAAGGGGGGTTGAAGATGATTCTTTAGAGCCCCCCTTTATGAGGGATTAAGAGCAGTGCCCCTGAAGCTAAAAATAGATGTAAAATTTCCTTGTAAAATGTTGTAATTTCGTAGTCAATCTAGGTCATTCATTAGGCAGAAATCTAGTAGTAGAAGTTATGTTTAGTTTAGGGTTTTTTGCCCTAGAATGAAATCCCTCGCTATATATGAGGGAATTGTATTGCGGCTATGTAGATTTGTATTCTAATTAGGAAAGAGAGAGGAGATTGTGTGACAACGAAGAGAAAATTACAGAAAATCTGTTGTAGGCTGTATCTCTTCATTTTGTTAGATAATATAAAAGGAAGGACTAGTTGTTTCTCCATGGACGTAGCCCAAATTGGGTGAACCATGTATATCTATGCCTCTCTTGTTTTATGTGTTTTCTATGTTTATATTTCTGCAATATTGTATGTGTTCCATTTCTATGTAATATATAATTTTCTAACAGTCGGTGTGATTTTATCATGGGTCTTGCCCAAATTTGTCCCTTGAAGTTACCAATTCATCGATTGCTATTACACACACACACACACACATTTTTCTGGTAAGAGGTACTCTATAGTCTAGTATGGGTAGAGGTTGTACTGGAGCGTTAGATCAATGATTGCACTGAGAGGTGCTCTACAACCTAGTATAAGGGAGATGTTGTAGTGGAGTGGTAGATCAATGAGGTAATGGATTAAAAAATAATAATAAAAAACATAAAATTTGCTCAAATAAAAAGGTAATTAAAAGTAAAAAGTAATTTAAAAATAATAAGTCAGCTCAATCCAATTTTATATTGCAATTTTTTTCTATTAATAAAATTGCAAAAAAAATGGGAAAAAAATTCATAATATGCATATCACAATAGGAAAACTTTAAATAATGACGATACATATTGGTAACCATGATCTATCAAAACTTTGCCTTTAAATTTAGTTAATAATCGTATAAAACTTAATATTTACAATAAACTCTTTTTCTAAGAGACACTTGTTATTGACAATTGTTTTTAGATATGTTTGTTTTGGATGAGGGGCTAGGGTTTCTTTTAGCTGAAATATCTAAAGTCACGAGGTCTATATGGCTTTTGCTAGGGGACTGTTGGGCCTCCAAAATGTCATCCTCTTTCATCCCCATTTCTATCATTTTACCATATTTTGGCTCATTACCATATTCTGCAGCTCCATAACCCTACATTAATACCATTTGCATGATCATATGGGTTTATCATTATTATTTTCCAAGTCATTTATTTTAAGTATTTTAAGATAATTTGTGATGAAATATTAGGAAATTAGCATGTTTTCATATATATCTAAAAGTGGGATGGGTTTTATGATGTTTGAAGATTCTAGAAGAGTCTTATTTGGCCAATCAACCACAAATTCGAATTTTAATTTCAAGTCATGAAGATTTATGGAGTATTTGTAGAATATTTGGATCATTGACTAAGCACATTCAAAAGAGAAGAATCATGGGTGTTTTGACATATGTCTCCTAAAGATGTGTGAGAGGATTTGTATCTCATGTTTTTGGATAATTGGTTGTAACCACAAGAGATAATTGTGGATCTATAAGAGATTTGTGGATCTACATTTATTGATTAGTTATCTTAAGTTTTTGTATAAATAGGAGTGCATCCTTCATTCAAAGGTGTTCCATCCAAGATATGAGATATTAGAGAATAGATAATAATGGAGAAGAAATGATTCCTGTAATTTGTAATGTGAGTATAGAGAGGAAGAGAGTTTAATTATTGTAATATCTTTGGAACTTTATCCAACTTCATTTTATGGAATACATGTTGCTACTTTGATATCCAAGCTTTCACAATCATTCGGTGTGCTTATAGAGGAGTGGATGGCCCCCATCAACTGCATCTTGCGCACCTCTTTCCTTTGTTGTAAATATTTATGTTATTTATGCAATTTTAGTTTAGTTTCTTTCATGTTATTTTGATTATATGTTTTTATGTTTATTTCATTAATGTTGTTTTGTTAAGATTGATTTAATTTCCTTATGTTAGGATTAGATTGGCACACTAGTAATCTCACATTAGTAACCTCATAGACTAATAGATTAAATTACTTTTTCATTTCATAGCTTAGATTAGAATTGTTGGTTTTCATAGAGCTAGTCTTTGGGAGAGAAAGTGATTGAGAGAGAACATGAATGAGAGAGAACGTGTACACTTTCTTTTCATTTGCTTTCATTATTTTCTTTGTAATTAGTTTCAATTTTCTCACATTAGATTAATTTATTCTGAGAAATAATGAACTAGAACATATAGTACACGTAGACCTCATCAGTTCACAATCCCCAAGTTGACAATTTAATGATAGGGATTTAATTCACACTTTAATCACCCAACAAGGACTACATCCAGGCCCATTCTGAATATTTCTCATTTGCAATGGTCCTCTCCAATCTCCGGACAGTTTTTTCCCTTGGTCAGATTCCTTGTTTCTCTGGCTCCCACCCTCCTCGCAACTTGTCAATATCCCTCATAAACATGATGTTCTTGTATGTGTTGCATTTATGCTAGAGTCCTCAATTATAAAGCTCATGGACTACTCTTAAAATCCCCTCATTCATCAATATGATGCACACAAGGGGAATATGGTGTGGCCTACCTATGTGGATCCATCTTATCCATGTCCATTCCATCTAAAAACTTACCACTAAATTTTCTCAACATTGCAATGATCCAACAACAAAATTTGGTGTGGTCCCCTTGAATAGATATAACACTTAACCCTCTACATTCTTTTGATGGTTTCATTCCTCCTTCATCTGGTGCATGTCTACCTATTTTGATTCCTTCACCTCATAGCCCTTTCTGCCAACTAGGGTTATTTCAACAAATAAAACCAATCAAAGCCAATCATTCACAAATATTAATGGTGGTCAATTAATACATTCACTTAGAGGACATTCACCAAATTCTGGGAAAAAAATTGGTCACCAAGTTCTGTGGGAAAGAGGATGTAGAAAAATCTCTGATGGGTTGGGTCAAACACTATTGGAATCCCATCCTTGGATACTCTCCCAAATGTGACCTCCTAGTTTGAATCCATATTTCTCTTATATTCCCCTCTAAAGATGGCAATGAAAAGATCTTAGTGAGTGATTGAAATTGGGGACCTTCCAATCTCTATTTGAAACAATGGACCATATAATTTCACCCAACTAGAGATTTGGTCACTCATCAAAAGGTATGGATCATATGCTCAGGGCTACTACTTTCTTTCTGGTTAAAGAACATCCTAGAATAAATTAGGGGCAAAATCAGACGATTCTTGTAGTTAGAGTCAACTTGGGCCACAAATCCATATTGTCGTTGGTAATGGATGCAGGTATAAGTAGATATGAGTGGTGGCCCCTTGGGGAAAATCAAATTTATATATAATTTCATTTCCTATAACAAAAATACTGACTATTGGTGCCTCCTTTTTCATTGTTTCAAATGTCATGCAATGGTCATCTTAGAGACTAGTGCTTGAGATTTGGTCTGTCAATCAAATATTTTTAAAATTTATGGAAGAAAAAAGCACACAAAGTTTCAAAAAGTGTAGGGGAGCAGGTTGTAGCTATTGAATCCAACAAATTTTCCTACTTTGCATCAGATCTCCTCTCTCTAGTAGACTATCACCTAGAACCTCTCATTGTCAACATCTCCACTACTGGTATGCCTACCCACTCTTCATCTAGTTGTATTGTTTTCTCTAATACATGAAATAATTCATATGCATCTACCCATGACCCCCTCTCTTCTCCCTAGAAAAATGTGAAGTTCCCATTGACTATGGTTCCCCCCTTCCCCCTCCTCTTCAACCTGTCCTTCCCCCTCATGAAAATTAAAAAAAAAAATCCCTCTACTCCTCCACTGATCTTTCCTTGTTGGGCTCTCACTCACACTATCCCCTATCCCTCCCCCTCCCCCCTTCAACGTCTCTTCCTCCCTATGCAGAATCTTCCACAAAGCCTTGGTTGAATTTTATAGCTTCAAAATTTCTTAGGTGGAGGGAATTCCTCTTTAGGTGGTTGTTCAAGAGGAGAAATTGTTATGATATCCTTCCTAAGTTTTAACTTAGGAAAAGCACTTTGATTAATGTAGAATTTGGGTTGATGTTTATCTAAGGATAAATATTAAATTATTTAAGCAACTTAGATCTAACCTCTATCATTGATCTACTAAGCCTAATATTTAATCCTATCTCTTTATCACATGGGAAATTAGAGATTTGGCATATGAAAGAATTATAAAAGCAGTCTAAGGGAGAGGATTAAGATAACATAAGAGAAATCCAAAAAGATATTTTCTAAAGAAATTGCATGAGTCGTTGTGCAAATTTTGTAAGTGCAAGATTCATAGGCTGAAGAAATAAAAAAAGTGTGCAAATGTGAGTTCGAGTGAGCACAATTTTTTAGGTGGCACCTAAAATAAGAGGGCAAAAATTTGCTTGAGGGTGACACTGAGATGTGCCACAAGTTTGCTGAAACCTATAGGGTCGAGACCAAGTTTGTGGAGTGGTTCCACAAGTGTGGGGATGCCTATAGGGTTGAGGCTACAATACTGGAGGGTTCAAGCAACTTTAGGAGGGTTGAACTTGTGAAATATATCTAGAAAAGTGGAGGACGAATTTCTAGGGGTGGGGGGTTTACCATGTTCCATTAGATGTATTTTATGTGTATTTTTAGAGGGTGATTTTCCATGATAAGGCAGCCTATAATTTATCTAAGAAAATTTAATGAAAAGATATTTGAGGTTTAAATTAATTGTTGATCTTATATGATTTTTTATCTAGGTTATTTTCTAGAAATATTTTTCGCTGATATTTGGTGATTTAAAGTGTCAGGGAATTTTTTGTTTGTAGTCTTCATATTTTATTTACTAGGGAAAATTCATTTACTAGGTAAAAAAATTATGAGGGAAAATGAACAACATGAAACATTTGTTAGGTAAACTTAACTCATGGAAAGAGTCAAAGTTGATAAAGTCAAATAGTGGTGGTTTTGGGCATGTGGTTTAGCATAACCATGATTTTTTTCCCATGGGATTCATGTAATGAAGTTTTTTAAAGGCTAGGAAGACTTTATTGTAATAGTTCTGTGGAGATGACCAATGAAAGCTCACTTGGTTGGCTTGGCTAGATTTTTGGCCAAGGGCTAATGGAATTCCATTATGTTGGGTTCTTCCCCAAAATTATGGTTTTCCTAGTAAATATAGTGTTTAATTTTTTATGATTATTGTTGGTTTAATTATTCTTATGGTAAATATTTTTTCTCTCGGTGATAAATTTTCTACATTTGGTATCAAAGAGGAAGGTGGATTTGTATTTTGGCTTTAGAGGGACACCTTCGTTGCCAAGGTATTATTTATCCTGATAAATGAAGTTATGCGAAGGCATTTTAAATTGAAGGAGGTTATGCAAATCTAGATATAGAACCCAATGATTAGGGATAGTTGTGTGAAGATTAAGTACGGTCAGATGATAGGAGTGAAAGTTTTGATTTTCACATTGAGGAGGATCCATCATCAAAACTAATTAGGGATTTATTATTTATTTTTTGGGGTAGCAGAGATTGTTCAGCTAAAAGCCTCTAGATATCAACATGTAAATGGAAAAGCTCCAATGGGAATGGCTCTATGTTAAGAGGTGCTCTATAGTCCAATATGTGGAGATGTTTTACCAAAGTGTTAAATCAATGATTGCATTGAGAGGCACTCTATAGCCTAGTATAAGGGAGTTGTTGTAGTGGAGTGGTAGATTAATGAGGCAATAGATTAAAACAAAATAGTGAAAAAACATAAAATATGCTCAATTAAAAAGGTAATAAAAAGTAAAAAGTAATAAAAACAATAAGTCGGCTCAATCCAACTTTATATTGCAATTTATTTTCTATTAATAAATTTACAAACAATTTTTGGAAAAAAATTCATAATATGCATACCACATTAAGAAAAATTTAAATGATGACAATACATATTGGTAACCACAATCTATCAAAACTTCATCTTTAAATTTAATTAATAATCGTATAAAAACTTAATACTTACAATAAACTCTTTTTCTGAGAGACACTTGTTATTGAGAATTGTTTTAGATATGTTTGTTTTGTGATAAGGATGAGGAGCCATGGTTTCTTTTACCACCAAGATCTAAAGTCATGATGTCTATATGGATTTTTTTTATGGGACTACATCCAAGCCCATGTTGAATCTTTCTCCATTACAATGGTCCTCTTTAAGCCCCAAACGGTTTTTCCCTTGGTCAGTTTCCTTCTTTCTCTAGCTCCCACCCTCCTCGCTGCTTTTTGGTATCCCTCATAAAACCAACACACTCATATGTGTTGCATTTATGCTAGACTCCTCAAAAACAAAGATCATGGACTACTCTGATAATCCCCTCATTCATTGATATTTTGCACATATGGGGGATATGATGTGCCCCTCCTTTGTGGATCCAGCTTGTCCATGTACCCTCCATCTAAAAACTCTCTAATAAAGTTTCTCAACATTGTCAATGATCCAAAAACTAAATTGTGGTTTTTTCACCCTAAACTTGTGGAAGGCACATGATGGAAAATCTTTTGAGTGTTTATGTCCTCCTACAATAGATCTAACACTTAACTCTCCACATTCCTTTAATGACTTAATTCCTCCTCCATCTGGTGCGTGTCTATCTATTTTGATTCCTTCACCTCATATCCCTTTCTTCCAACTAGGGTTATCTCAACAAAGAAAACCAATCAAATCCAAGCATTCACAAATATCAATGGAAGTCAATCAGTGCATTCCCTTATAGGAAACTCCCCAAATTCTAGGAAAAAAATTGGTTACCAAGTCCTATGGGAAAGGCCCCACAATGAAGGCTTTAATGGGTTGGGCCAAACGCTATTATAATCTCATCCTTCGATATTCTCCCATATGCGACCTCCTTGTCTAAAGCCATATTTCCCATATATTCTCATTTGAATATGATAGTGAAACAATCTCAGTGAGTGATAGGAATTGGGGGCCTTCAATTATCTATCTGTGACAATAGACCACGTAAATTGAAGGGGATAAAGAGCTAGTCACTTGTCAAAAGGTATGTAAAATACTCCCTAGGATATCACTTGCTTTTTGGTTAGAAAAAATCATAAAATAAACTAAGGGCATATCAGATGATTCTTACAATTAGAATCAACTTGGGCTACAAAACCAAATTGTCATTGGTTATGGATGCAAGTATAAGTAGATATGAGTGGTGGTCTCTTGGGGGAAATCTAATTGATATATAGTTCCATTTCATATAACCAAAATATTGACTATTGGCACCTCCTTTTTCATTATTCCAAGTGTCATGCAATGAGTCATCTTAGAGACTAGTAATCGAGTTTTGGTCCGTCAGTCAAAGATTTAAAAAAAAATTGGAAGAAAAAAGCACACGAAGTTTCAAAACGTGTAGGGGAGTATATTATATCTATTGAAGCCAAAAAATTTCCCTACTTTGCATCAGATCTCCTCTCTCCAATAGACTCTTTCCTAGAACCACTCATTGATAACATCTCCACTACCGGTATGTCTACCCACCCTTCATCTAGTTGTATTTTTTTTATCTTATACATTAAATAATTCATATGCATATACTCTTAACACCCACACTTCTCCCTGGAAAAATGTGAACTTTCCCTTGATTATGGTGTCCCCCCTTCCCCCTCCTTTTCAACCTATCCTTCTCCCACATGAAAATTTGGCAAAACCCCTCTCCTCCCCCACTGATATTTCCCTATTGGAATCTCACTCACACTCTCCCCCACCCCCACGCCCCCCACCTTTCACTGTCTCTTCCTCCCTATTGGCAATCTTCCACAAATCCTATATTGATTTTTATGGCTTCAAAAGTTGCTTTGAATAAGCTTGGTGTCTTGGCATGTTGAGAGAAGTCGTCTTTAGGTGGTTGTTCAAGAGAAGAAACTAATATGGTATCCTTCCTAAGTTTTAACTTAGGAAAAGCACTTTGATTAATGTAGAAATTTGGTTGATGTTTATCTAAGGATAAATATTAAATTATTTAAGTCACTTAGATCAAATCTCCATCATTGTTCTAAGAAGGCTAAGATTTAATCCTATCCCTTTATCATTTTGGATATTAAGGAATTGTCCTATGGAATAATTATAAAAGAAGTCTAAAGGAGAGGATTAAGACATAGCACAAGAGAAATTCAAAGAGATATTTAATGAAGAATTTTCATGATTCATAGTGCATATTTGGTAAGTTCAAGATTCATAGGCTGAAGAAATCAAAAAAGGGTGTAGATGGGAGTTTGAGTAAGCCCAATTTTGTACATGGAGCATACAAGAAGAGGGTCAAAATTCACTTGTGGGTACGTCAAGGTGTGCCATGGGTGTAGGAATTTACAAGATCCTAACAACAGGATTGGATAAACCTAAAGGGTCGAGGCCAAGTTTATGGAGTGGTTCCACAAGTGTAAGGAGGCTAATAGGGTTGAGGCTAAATATTGGAGGGGTCGAGCAACTTTAGGACGGTCAAACTTGTGAAAGAAAGCAAGAAAAGTGCAAAATAAATTTCTAGGGGGTGGTTTTCCAGGTTCTAATAGTTGTATTTTATGTGTATTTTTAGAGGGAAATTTTCCATGGTAAGGAAGCCTATAACTTCTCTTAGAAAATTTAATGAAGAGAGATTTTAGGGTTAAAATAATTATTGTTCTTGTATGATTTTTTTATTGGGTTATTTATTAGAAATGGTGTTTGTTGTTATTTCGTGAGTTAAAGTGTTAAGAGAATTTTTTTTTTTCATATTTTATTTACTATAACAACATGAGACATTTGTTAGGTAAACCTGACTCTTTGATCAAGTCAAATAGTGGTGGTTTTGGGCATGGGGTTTAGCATAACCATGGTTTTTTTCCTAAGGGATTCATGTAATGAATCTTTTAAAAGGTTGGGAAGACTCTATTGTAAGAGTTCTATGGATGTGAGCAGTAAATGCTCACTAGGTTGGCTTGCCCAAGGACTAATGGAATTCCATTAGGTTGTGTTCTTCCCCAAAAGTTGTGTTTTCCAAGGTTAAATATTGTGTTTAATTTTTTATGATTATTGTTGGTTTAATTATTCTTGTGGTAAATATTTTTTCTCTCAGTGGTAAATTTTTGACAATTGGTATCAAAGTTGAAGGTCAATTAGTATTTTGGATTCAGAGAGATGCCTCTGTTTCCATGGGATTATTTGGCCTAATAAATAAATTTATGTGAAGGTTGTTTAAATTGGAGGTTATCCAGATCTAGATCTAGAACCCAATGGTCAGAGAGAGTTGTGTGGATATTCAATTCGGTAGATGATAGGAGTGAAATTTTAATTTTCGTGCTAGGAGGATCCACCATCAAAACTAATTGGGGATTTATTTAGTTTTTTTTTTTTTAAGCGACAGAGATTGTTTTGATATTGACATATAAATGGATGAGCTCTAGTGGGCTTGGTCATTACAAGAAAATAGCTCAACTAAGGAGAAAATTAGAGGTTTACTAATAGTGCATGAGAGTAGTTTGTTTAGGAGCCAACACTGAGTTGACGCATAGATCAAGATAGATATAGTCTGAAACAAGATCTCCTTGCAAAGGTGTGCTAAAGTCCCTCTCTCAAGTGGGGTATGGGTCGTTGCAAGGTGGGTCTTCCCTGATTCTAGCAAGAAGATCAATGGTTGCATGTTCATTAGTTACTTGGCCTCCACTAGTTTACAGCCTGCCTAACCAATTGTTGATGTCTCTACCCGAAAAATATACATCATGAATGTTCCCAAGGTCATGGTGGCATAATGTTTGCTAAGATTTTCTCTCAGTAAGGAAAGATCAAAGAGGGGCAATCCAGGTAAGATTGGAAGTGTAGTGGAGAGTAAAATGTGTATACCTATGACATGTACAACAAGGGTCATCCTTTCTCATGCAAAGAGAATGTTGGAGGCATTGTAGTTGAGGGTTTTTAACGAGTTTTGTTGTAGATCAACCCCATGATTTTCAGGTGGTGTTCAATAGTTCTAAGCCATATGATGCAAAGGGAGAGTGCAAGGCCAAGGACCTCCACTTGAGAAACATTAATGTGATTAGGGATATGTATATTGCAAATGTTTTTTGTGTCTAGATCGGAATGGTCTGAGGTATATAAAGAAGGGTGTTGTACTAGTCAAGGGTTTGATTAGAGGTCATGTAGAGGAAAAAATTATAGAAGTTGTGTATTGGTTAAGTTTTGGTGATGATGGAAAGTGAGAAATTAGAGAAAGTAGCATCAGATGTAGGAAAATGGGAGGATTTCCTAAGATAACAATAAAAAAAATTATAATGGAGTCTAAATTATTGCATATAAAATGGGCATACTATTGTAAGACCTTTATCCGAATCGGATCCATAAATGATTGACAAAGCTCCTTGACTGTATTGGGATGAAACAAATCTTTAATGAAATCCAAAACAACATCAAAAACCCCCTGAACCAGTGGCCATGGTAGCCGACACAAAACGGCGAGGACCTCGGTTAAAGCGCGCTAACCGAAGCCCATGGAGACTGTGCAGGAGGCCAAAATAGCCCTTGGGAGCCCCGAATCGGGAAAAGGAGGTGATTTTGATGCACGATTAGCGCTTAATTGTGCATTGCTAGGTGAACAGGGCTAAAATGGGGGAGCCTTAAGCACTCGGTCACATTGGGAGCCAGAGGACCACGGGCGGAAAAAGGTAAAAAGCGCTAATGTACGATGGTGGGACCCACAGCCTAGAAACCAGTGGTTTGACCGGGGCACCCTTGAACAGTAAGAGGTTTTGGAGTAAGCGAAGCAATCACAATCAGCGATCTATGCATGGTAGCAGAGGTGAGAGAAAAACCGTCATGATCACGTGTTAACGGTTGAACAAGTCAACTGCGCTCGACGTGCATATGACGTTGGATCTAGAGGAGCCCAGATCGGACGACTGAGATTAGGCCCAATGAAAGAAGCGGAATCGACAGGGAAATAAGCTGCAATTTGAAAAGGATTTGGAATCTGTTAACCGCCACAGTGGAGAAAGAACGTATTCATGACATAACCGAAGGAACGAACCAATGAAGCATGCTAGCACCAGTTAGATGGAGACATGTGGCACTCCCTGAGCTTTCATGCTGACATTGAAGAGGGAACTCCAAGCACAGCTGCAGGAGGAGAATCGGCATAGGCGAGAGAGGAACCGAACAGGCATAGGATCGATTGGTTAAAGCCATGAATAGAGACAGTTGAAAAGGAGAGGATAATTAGGAGAAGAATCCAAGTGACCAAGAGAGATAGTGAACAGTGAACCTTGAGATGAGGACTGAACACACAGAGCAGTAAATCCAAGCAGAAGAGATAGAGGGCCAAGTTGACCATAGGCAGCATCGAGCACTAGAAAGCTTGAAGATTCAAGCCTTCCCATAGAGGAATCTGTCTGGATTGAGAATCACAGTTGGCTCCTTCCACTGTAGACCAAAGATCACAGAACTGGTAGGAAGAAAAGGAGTCTGTGAACTCTGAGTGGCTTGGGGAATCCAAGAACCACCCTTCCAAGAAAAATCTACTGTCAGGAGAACTCATATTGATTCCTTGCATTGTAAATTCCTTGTTGTAAGACACAATAAAACCAGGCCACCACTGAAGCTGGACCAGAGACGTAGCCCTAGAGAATAGGGTGAACTCCTTATTAAAAACTATTTGTGTCTAGTATTGCGTACTATATTTCTCTGTTATCTTTCCATTTAAAATGTCTTTGTATTGGCAATCAGATCAATCAGTTGTTTCAGTAATACAGAACACACACCAGCACATGAGTCTATAATACCTTTTTGTTTAATAAATCTTCAACTGAGGTCACTCATAGGGTGATTATCAGATCAAGTGGCATAAGAGCTTTAGGCTGTAAGGTTAGACAAGCTTGTGTTGGTTTAGCTATGAATTATCACTAGATCAAAGCTCAAATTAGGAGAAGGAGAGTTGGTGGAAACTAATCCTGAAATTTGGAGAGTCTATTCTTGGAAGACAATGACAAAAGAAGGTTCTATGGGGCTAGACCCTCAATTCATAGAAAGTTTCCTAGCTATAAAGTCTGTGGTAGAAGAAATGTATAGGGACTTTAGAAAGCATATGGATGAAGATTCATCAGGCTCCAAACAAGAAAAAGAAGAAGATGAATCTCATTCTCATGACCACTCAAAGGGAAAGGGAAAAGGAGAAAGCTTTCCTACACCTCCTAGTAGCCCTGTGCGTAATAAGAAAGCATCCTTGATTAAATTGGATGTCAAATTTGATTTTCCTATATATGATGGAGAGTTAAATGCTCAAAAGTTGGACAATTGGATTAGACAAATTGATGTGTATTACAGAGTACAGAACATAGACTCAGACAAGAGTAAGATTCAGCTAGAAAGCCTACGTCTAGGAGGCATTGCCTTGGTTTGGTGGGAAGGCAGAACCCAAGCTGATATGAGGAAGCATGGTAAGACCATCTCTGTCTGGAGTGAATTTTTTTCTGCAATCAAAAAGCAATTCTATCCATTGGCCTACATGCAACAAGCCATGATGAGTTGGCAAACTCTTTGGCAGTTGAAAGGGCAAAGTGTGCAAGGGTATATTGAAGAATTCAGAAAGAGAGCATTGATGTTGGGCATCTCATTAGACTGCCCAGAAACTCTTTTGAAGTACATTGGTGGTCTACACAGCTACATGAGGCATACCATCCTCATGTTTAATCCCACTAGTATAGATGAGGTATCTGTACAAGCTACTCAT